>JABASD010006086.1:0-10929 GCA_019776165.1 Pogonognathellus flavescens
ATTTGTTATTTTTGTGGACGATTTGAGTTAACGAGGTAAAAAGGTTTATAATCCGTCTACCTGGACCTAGAACTACTTATACTAAGCTTTTACTCGGTCGGGCTAATTATCCCGACCCGTACAAGTAATAAGCAAGTAGATACACTTCTACTTTGTGTTGAATAAAAAAGTTATTGAACGGATGAAGCCTGCCTGTCTTCCTCGCAGACGTCCGCGTCCTGCCAATAAGTGTCTTTTAAGATATACAATGCATCTATGTCTAAATATGAATTCACAACACGGTTCAAAAATACCGAAACTAAAGTTAAGAAAATTGGTCTAGATAAATCAGAGTTTGGCTGCCACCTTTTACCAAATGGCCTTCCGAATTTTTCAGCAAAATATGAAACCAAATCAGCCAAAAGGAAACTGTAGTGATATGTTACCTTCAAAGTTACGAATGATGCCTCTGCCTGGCATGCTGAAATAACATTATCATTAGCTATACATACACTTGATATTAACAATATTTTAAACAATATGTATGGATAAGCAAACGGTTGTACACGTATGACTCATTGTTTAAATGTTTAACTTTTCATTGTAAGCTTCGGAAGAAAACAATTGATCTATGTATACTTACATACATTAAAGTAACTCACAATCAGAGCTAACTATTTAATAAATGCTAATGAAATATTGTCATGTCTAAAATGTAGGGATAATAACCTATTTGGATAATTGAGCCAACCTTCTATTCCCATCCCATGTAAACTGCTACTCTTTCTGGAAAATATTTTAAAACCCTTAATCGTGTACAAGGTTTACTCACTACTTATTTTTATTTTTATTTTTACTTTGAAAACAGTCTGAAAATTGGAAGTTTGACATGTCCTGTTTCTTCAGACATGCGTGAATTTGAACTTCCGTTCTCTGTACCAATTTAAACTACAGCACACAGACGTTACGATGGTATAAGTAAAATAGTTAATTTAATGATGGTTTACTTTGCATACAAAACAAAATCGACCAAAAACAACAACATCGTTGTTTTTCTCTGCTACCAGCATATCCATGTATTTTTACTATTTCGTCTGCCTTTCATTTTCTTTGTGTTTACAATTAAGTCTATGTATGTGTAAGTTGACAATGTCATTGAACAAAGGAACAGGGCCAACAACGCAAGGAAACATCGTATTACTCTAATCTAACCTTCAGCCAATCCGAAGTTATAAAGCTTAGCAAACAGTAATGCGCAATTTAAATTCGCATATTTCTCTCTTCATTCATACTATAAATTCGCAGAAATGATTATACATGTACACAAGTATTATCTGTACGTAGTATTATGCATATTTACTACTACAAGTACAACGCAGCATAAATAATGTAACTAGATGCAAAGGTTTTATTACCCTATTAATGTTTAAAATTTATAGGTATTCGATTCGTACTACTATTTTACACATAAAGGTATATGACAATGACATATCTGAACTTCGTATGCAATGCAGCAACTGTCTCCAGCAATCATTATTTTTAACGGCCTAACTCATGTTCTATGAACTTATGTTTATGTGAACCTTAATGCGTAAAATGTAAAATTACGTTCATACAAGTATTGTACAAGGAAGCCTAACCTAGTTCATAAGTTCATCCTCACAATACAATTTGATCCTAATGCAATTGTAGACACAACAATAAAATGATGGAAAATATTATGAAGAGAATTTCTGCCGATTATATCAAAAACACAACAGACTGATGAACTCATTGAAAACTAACACCATTTTACGACAGCCAGAAATGGAAAAATAAAACGACTTATACTTTTACTACTTCTGCCGAATACAATCTTTAAACTCATACATCTTTTTTCCGTTTGTTATCAATGCATTCATCAATGAATTAGCCATGAGTGTACGATGAATATGCCAGACCATAAAGCATTTTAAGAAATTATAATGTGCATATATACTACTTTACCCGTTACTTACAATAATTTGAGATGAGACGATGAGACTTGAGACATAATGATATAGATAATGACGTTGACAAATATTTTGAGACAAAGAAACGAATGAAACGATTACTCTAAGCTGTACCATCTTCTTAATGGGACTGGGGTTATAAGGAATGGTCATGGGAATGCCATTTAACTACTAACGCAATGGGTTTGATGAATTTGAAGCTAAAATGGAAGTAATTTTTGATTACCAGTGTTGGATGAGCTGAGGGAGCCATTCCAAGTCCAGTTCATTGTTTCCGTTTTTAATTTGCAACCGTTTCAGTAGGTCGTCCATTTAACTTTACTAAATAAATCCAATTGAATTAGAAGAAGAGATGGAAGAAAATAAGGAGTTTGATGATGTTAGCTGTAATCAAGTGTATGAATCAAGCTGAAACTGAAAAGATAGCAACAGAACATTATTTACATACAAACATATAAGAACAAAGAAAAAAGAGTAGTTTCACTATCAAAGTTAGTAATTTCAAAAGGAACTTAATTGATTATTATTTCATTACCAATAATAAATGTCAATTATTTACTACAATACCCACTTACAACAATTATACAATTTTTTATGTAAAAATGATATTATTACGGTTAATAGCAATTAATACATTTATTATTAGGAAGAGTGCTGACTTTACAGTTATTTACAGTTTGTAGTGTAGGAGGTTTAACTCGAGTAAGTAGGAAAAGCTTAAAAAGTAAAATAGAAACGTCAATAATTGATACTTTTTACAAAATTGACCATCATGGTAGAAGCAGGAGAGAAAATTGATAGCAGAAGTGATTCGGACAATTAGAAATTAATGGTGAAAGTTGATATTGATAACCGGGTTGTGGACGAGCATCAAAATTGACGGAAATATATTACACTGGCAGTTGCAAAGAAAACTGCGTTGTAAAAAATCTTTGTTTGTCTGGCTGGATGCAATATTATTGACATTTACTCTTGTTGGTTGCGGCGTTTGGTGATGTACACGACGTGTCGTTCCTTCTCAGCTTTCACTTGCGACTTTTTTGCATTTGCTAACACTAAAATTTTTTTGCGCCTTGTTTTTTGTCCAAAGGGTTTTGAAGCAAAGCGTGGTAATTCCTGAAATACACTTCCTATGTATTTAATACTACAGGTTTCATTCTCCAGTTGCTTATGGTCTTTATAAAACTATAGTTCTAACAGACACAAGCGACAAAGACAAAATCCTTTCTCACAACAGAAACAACAAACAGCAGTCGTCTCGTACTTAGAGTGGTATTCGTATTTCTCGTTTCGTATATCACAAAAAACAATAAATGAAGCTTAGAACAAGCTTGGTATGAAGTTGACAACGGTAAGCACAGTATTAGTGAAAACTCATGAAGATGAAGGTGTTTTTGAGTTGCTTATTTTATAAAGGTAGACATATAAACCTGATTTCGTGTAATATCTGTATGTCTAAACTGTTCTTGTGTATAATGATGTGTGGGAGTCTCAAGTGAAATCCTAATGGTTTAGTACTGGCAGCAGCAGAAGCGGAATTGTTGTTGTCAACAGAAGAGCATCAAAAGTTTTTGTGTAAACGAAGAAGAAATTTCGATGTAATTTATAGACAAAAGAGCTGAAGATATTTTTTGTGCGGTCTCACATGAAGAATCTGCTCAACGGCGTTTGCAAAAGCTGACTGATTGGGATTTCGGTTTTGTTGTATTGCCTCTGTGTTTTGTAAACTGTTGTTTTGTGCAAGAATCTTAGTTTAGGTTTAGTCAACTCAACAACTCGTCGTAATTTCTTCACGTAACTCGTAGTTCGTTCGGTTCGGAGCTAATCTAATCCAGAGAAAGTCCTCATTAAAGTCCTAGTTCATTCAAATCAGGCTTTGTTTCTACCGCACAGAGTTCTTTACTATCTCATCTCACTCTCATGTCCCATGATCTTTCATATACCATTTAACCAAACCATACCTACTCTCTTCCACACTATTTGCAGTATTTACTACAGAAGAGACAATCTTCTCACTCACTACACACACACCGTCTCATATCCTTCTATATGGCTTCCTTGTAGTGTAGGTAACTTGTTTCTTATTTGTATTTGTTTGTAGTAGTAGCGAGTTATGTGAGCAGAGTCAGATCTGTTTACAGTAGCTTTAGTTTAGTAGGTATGTAGTCTGTAGAAATGTCTTATGTGTGAGAATCTGCATGCAACCTTCTTTAAACTCATCTCATGCACTATATTCTTCTCTCTGTTATCTTATTCGGTGTATTACACTTGTACAACTACACGTTACACTTATACCATGCCGTATAATAACTGTTACATGTAATATTATTTTGGGTTAGATATTCCCATTGCATTATTGTCAGTTTCTTACTTGTACTTACTGGTTGTCTTCCGTTTCAGATTGGTTGCATTTGGCATAGTATGCTGCTTTGTTAGTACAGATAGTTAGTAGTACCAATGGTAGTTAAAGTTAAGCCTAGTCTACTTTTAGTTATGCTTCGTTTCTTGGTAGTTCCGAATTTTCCAGTCTGCGAATAAACTTGATGGCATAGCAGCGAGGAACTAGTTCAGTATACAATTTTACGTTGTAGCCAGAATATGCATATATAGTACAAGTACACATGTGAATAACTTTCAGCCGAAGAAAAACAAACAGTTAGTAGTTTACAGAAGACATACGGAATAGTTCAGTATACAATTTTATGTTGTAGCCAGAATATGCATATATAGTACAAGTACACATGTGAATAACTTTCAGCCGAAGAAAAACAAACAGTTAGTAGTTTACAGAAGACATACGGAATGCCTGTAGGAAGAGTTAGTAGCTCATATTATGTGTAACAGTGCTAAAGGAATCGCAGTCTGACCCAATACACACACATGATGGTAATAACGATTTTGAAAACTAAGACAAAGACACAGATTTTGGACAAAGTCCAATGTTGTACTTGTAACGTGTCAATTGATGGACAGCTTCTGCTTTTTATTAATGTGCAAGTGGAGCTGAGTGTTGTAACACAGATACGGTCATTAGAGCGATGAGAGTTGTCTATCAAAGACGAAGCATTCAGCTATTTACTTCATGTATGAATCAATGTATTCTTTATGGAAGGTCAAGCGTTCAATAATTATTTGATTTTTATAAGGAATAAATTATTTTTATTTATCTAAACTACAATCTCATTTGGTATATTTAAGGTACAACACTGACCATAATCCATTAAAGCAAGCAATTCAGTTAACGTGACAATATACTTATACACTTACTACTGCGAGTTCAAACAACTACAATAATACTGGGTTTGCAACATCATGAGAAGTACATAAAAGTACTAGCTAACCAATAAATTATCCAAACAACATCTTTAACAACGTAAATCTTGATTATACTAAATCTGAAACTATCAATAATATATTATAATGTAAATAATCATGAACAGTATTAAAATAATAAAAACTTCCTACAAAATATCTTATCACACATTCGTAAAATATCATTTTTAATCTTTGGCACTTGCTTGTTATAAATAGGATTTGTACTTAGCATCTTTTATCAAGATAATCAGTCTTTCTTGTTATCACTATTGTCATCTTCCGGTCGCTCAGATTCAATATTAATCTTTTGCCACTTTTCTACTTCCGCTGGTCCCCGTATATTCCCCAGCAGTAAATGAGGATCTATGATGCCATAACTGCCTAAGCCACAGCGCGAACACACTTCGTCGTGATCGCTGTCTTTTGACAGAAACAACGATGGAGTTACTTTGTTAACTTCTCCTCCAGAGGGAAACAACTGTTGAAGATGCGCCACAAGTTTCTTGTATATAAAAGAGTGCCTTAAAATACAAAAATCAAAGGTTTGAATACAATAATAATTAAACGAAAGATTATTAAGTCTAATAAAATTATGAAAGACAATATTATATGATTTTTTAAGCATTAGTAAAAAATACCTGCAAAACGGCTTACAAACATTTAAATGGTCGAGATATACGGCATAGTTTTCTCCATGACCCATATCTGAAACATTTGAAAGATTAAACGGAGTTAAGGAAACTAATACCGCCTTAGAATAATTTTCTTGACAAGCATATTAAAGACAAAGACATAAATTTGAGCATACCTGAAGAATGTCTTGGGACCAGGAACATTTCCACTCCATAAGGTCCTACCGAAGGTCTCAGTTCAGAAATACTGACCAGCTTATAATTGTATTTTTCATAAATCAATGAGAACTTCTCTTGCAGTTTTATCAAGTGAGGAAAACTTTCTGAAACCAGAATAAAATAGATTATTATTTGTATTACAAAATTTGTGAACAAAAATGTCCGAGGAAATAAAAGTTTGCAACGATGAAAACATTATTATACAAAACCTTGTTAAAACAACGAAAATACTACAACAAATACTTGTCTATTTTGATAATGAATGTAGAGTTAGGTTCAGAAATGTCGGCTAAACATTTCTCTTCAATTTTCAGACACTATTCCGAAGAACTGTATTTTAATCGCAACCTGACCATTAAAATTATTATTTTTGGTATAATAATGAATTCCAATACCTTTAAACCCTGTTATTTCTTCAAATTCGCGAGTTGGTGCAAACAGCTTGCCACCTTTGTGCAACAATTTTCTGCCTGCCTCTGAACCATAATGCGGTGTGCTATAAAAGAAAACACTTTTCGTCTGCTCAGCTATTGCTCTCATTTTAGGGTCCTCACTTGCCTCAGCTGTAAAGTAAAAGTTTAGCTTAGGAATGTCTTAAACGAATGCAAATTATATGTTACTCGAATACATCACAAAATATATTAAGGAAAAACATATTTTAGTTACTTAAAATAAGTGATTCGGAAAACTTACAAGCGACGATCATGTGCTTGACGATTAGACCGCCCATTGAATGCGAAACGAACACAATCGGTTTCTTACCGATCCCAGCTGCTACAAGTTTCTCCAACATTTCCTTACCTCTGCTTTCCAGACCATCACTATAATTAATCGTTCCCAATTATTCCTTATAATTCATATAGGTTAAATGACAATTACAAATGTAAGTTTAATCATATAGGTTAAATGGCAATTACTTACTCTTGATATTCCACGGCACAAACTGGCCAAAACTTTGAAAGAAATGTTTCGAAGTCAACGTTTAGTATTCGCCCATTGGGGCAATCTAATGGCAACCAGTCCTTTGGCCAACACAGCGTATCATTTGATACGACACCTTGAAGAACATGTGGATAGTAGTCACTGGCCTTTGCTACTGAACTTTCCTTGGGCCAATACTCACAATAGGTTTTCAACAGAGATTCTGTGAGAAAAAATTAAGTATTATTAACAATAGAAACAACGACATGATTTTTTATATGACTCAAAGGTAATTGTTGTAAAAATTAAAATAGAACTTTATTTCCCTTTCGAGCTTTCGATTGCACACAGCAATCTTCAGAAATGATAAATTCAGAGGGAAAATTAATTTAATTAACTAACAAACAAGGGTGGAAAAGTCTCCGTTCACGAATGAATAGCAACAATTTTATAATTGTATTTATATTGTTCTGTTTACGGGAAAATGTAAAAAACTACCAGGAAATTTCAGCAGGGCGGCGTGGTAATTTTTTGGGATGTTGCTCTTGTTCAAAACTGCTGTTTTTCTTAAAAAAATTACAAAGTTCTCATCTTCAGAACTATCAATTTTTTCCGACTTCGTCTTATCATCCGTATGTTCCTTGAGCAGCTGTTTCATCAAAGCTTGACGTTCTTCTTGGACTGGTTGTCCAAATGAAAGAACAATATTAAAACTTTACAATTACAATTTGAATTAAGTTTTACATCGACTTTTGTTAAACAATTTTAACACCTGATGAAAACTCCTGACGTCTCCAGGTTTTGAAAGCGGACCCTAGAAGACCATGCACGAATACAATATCATAATCCATAGTAGCTTCTCCATTACGTAGATCCGGATACATCTGATAGATACCGGTCAATAGCACACCTTCTCCTTCTTCGCGATCCAAGTTTTGCAGAGCTCTTTTTGCTGGAAATGAAATATGAATGTCGTCATCCTTAGCTGCTTTGGCCAGAATATATAGACAACCTAAAAAAGGCACAATAACGTTACTCAAAAAGGTTTTGTAATGTAATCTAAATTTTTTAAAGGAAATATATATAAATCAACATGAATTTTAGCTTTGATAACTCATAGATAAAAATACATAGTTAGATTATATTTAACTGGCTAAGAGTTCCTAAAAATCGAAAATGAATAAGAATGAACTAAGAATTATATGAAACATATACATATATTATAAGAATTAAAAATCTATTCTCTTACCACTACTTTCGATCGATTTTGCTGAAGAGAGATCAACCGAAAGGTTTGCCAAAATCTTCAATATTGTACCTAGTATTTCAGGGTTGTCAGCATATTTTGCATAAGTTAATGTCAAATACGCAACGACATTGAGCTCTATCAAAGCTGCAAATGTCAACGAATAATAAAATCAACATATGAAAGACAATAAAATCTAAGTCATGTATACACCAATTTTACCTGACAGTTGATCAACCACTCTCGAGTGTGCTAAAATGGCAATCAAGCTCAATAGGACCACGGTTTCTTCTGTGACTCGCCTATGAGGAATATTATCTCCGGTAACGGCATCAAAGCCAGTTATCTCGACCTATGTATCCAAAATGAAAACAAAAGTTTTAATACGTCAAAATAGGTACTAGGAAATAACGAAAACAATGGAGAAAAGATTACCAAGGACTGTGCATCCACAGTTTCTATACTATTGGCAATGTGACGATACGCCAACTCAACTTGATCCTTATGACATTTATTGATCGGAATAGTAGACAGCTGGTTGACTAACTGGCGAAGATGGTATACCAACTGTATCTTCAGTACAACATAACATCATAGATTTAGAAGTATAAAGTTACCAGAACATATATAGACAATGAACATGTCTATAACTTAATCAGGATAACAACTTTTCCTTTCATTCATGCATCTCGTAAACATAATAATGTGTGTAAGTACCGGAGTTTCGCCATGATGTTCTACTGGCCGTCGAAACATTCTAAGATCTGAGCCTTTTCTAGCATAAGCAATTTTAGCTTTATAATCCAATGTACTTGCAAATGCTCCTAACTCTTCGTCTGGAAAATATCAGAAAACCAAAAATGTATTTATAACGTATATACTTAACATCGTAGTTAATATTTTTAAAACAAACAAAAATATGAACAATAGAGAACAGGGAACACACTTACCATCCGGGTACATTTCGTGATCTCTATTAACGGAGCTGTTCCAGAGTTTGAGACGTTCTAACATTGACACACCGTCTGGCCATAACATGTGAAGATGTTTCCGAAAAAATCCCTGCCCTAAAAACAACATTGCTTTTTAGCATTATCAGGCACTGTACACTTAAATAAATTATTATAATCATATCGTAGATAATCAAATCAATAATCACTGTAGCAAGATAGGTTTCTATGAAATTTTTTAATGTATACACATTAGACATTACGTATCTTGGGCATGGTGAGACGCCAAATGCATATTTAGCGTGAGTGTTAATTGGCAAGTACCAGCAGTAGTGTAATCATAATCATACATACATATAATATGATCAAGATACAAATCAGCAACACTCTAGTAGTAATATATCGCATTCTGTCCTGATCCAATTAGTTTCCCCATAATTAACAAAAAGTATTGTAAGTAACAAACCTGGATATTGAGTATATACATATCCTTTGTCGGGACGCCCAATCCTGGAAGGGTTTGAAGGTAAGAGATTTATATACTGGAGGTAGGCCTTATGGATTTGCCAGGCAGTTAAACTACATATACAATATTTTCATTTTTATAAGAGAATTTCCTTTCTAAAGAATAAATCAAAACAGAATTCCCCGTTTACCTTCCTATGAAAACGGCTACAGCAACGGGACCTCTCAGAGTTCTGAACAGAGAAACCTTTGTTGGATTATCCTTGACGTTTCTACCTGCGAACAAAAACATACAATGTTATGTATTAGAATCCTCGTCATACAACTTAACAATTTCATACAAATAATGCAACAAGGGTTGGCATTTACAGGAACTTAAGCATGTCCCGTCCAGGAAATATGAAAAAAACACGGAAAAATACGTAGTAATGGAACAAATCCATGCACTATTTATAAGCGTACACTTACACCATTAACCATACATTACATACCATTTCCTAATACCAGAAACTTTAATATAAAGTGTAATACTGATAAAAGATACATTATATACATTTTTAATTCGTTGAGTTGAGGCAAATAAATTACAAATTCATTCCAATAAAAGGCAAGACAAAAAAGTATTCATATGAAAATGCAAAAATAAACTACCCAAAAGAAAAATATCTAAACCAAGTATAATAAAAAATACATAAGATTTAGGTACTCTGCGAGTCATCGGTAAGTTAATCAAAGTATACATAATGTTATTTATATTTTAAACGCGAAAAAGTTAATTGTAATTTTACATGAACTAACGACACGGTTAAGGTTATGTGATGCTTTTACAGAATGAATATAAACCAATACTTTGCATTGTATATTATATGCAATGAAATAGTAATGCTACGATCTATGTGAACTTTAGGAATGGATGTTTCCCGCAAATGCAATAGGCATTATAAAATCCCTTATGCAGTTACCAGCAAGTGTAACAGTTGGACTTAAATTACGCAGTGTTAAACAACATTAATGACAAAAAACCTAAACAAGAGGATTTGTTGTCCAATGACTAAGAACTGGAGATTTTAGAATGTGAGGGTTATGATTCTGTATAGTAAATACGAAAATATTAGAAGACTAATTAATGGTTGTTCATTCATTAATGAAATAGTATTTTCCCTTAGTTGTTTGGCTTGAGACTTCAATAATCAATAGAATGAAAGAGTATA
>JABASD010006087.1:0-10926 GCA_019776165.1 Pogonognathellus flavescens
TAGATCTATGCCACAATTTTTTAGTAAAGGGCATTTCTCTAAAAGTGTGCTTTTTTAAATAAATGTTTAAAAATGTGAGTTTTTATTAAAAAAGTTCAGTCAAAAAAGCCTTCCAATAAGGCTGGAAATAAAGCTTTTTGTAAAATCTTTTAAGTTTCACAGAACGACAGATCTTTAAAAAGATTTAGAAGATGAATATTAGCAAAAAAAGCTTTGCCTTTTGCTCTTTCGTGCTCTGTAAAAAATGCATAATAAAAAAATTCTACCAACATGCCATTGTTGCTTTTTATCATGTTTGTATTTCTATGAGCTATTTTGAAATTTCTGACTGTTGTCGTATTTTGTTTAAAGTTATATGCAAACTATTCCTTCGGCTGGAAACATGGCGATGTAGACAACACTTGCGTTGTGTCGGTTCATGACTTCGAAGTCGAAGTAGTTCAGCATAAGTTAAGCATGCATACCTTTACGACGATGGTTAAAGTGAGCCACGAAATATAGTTACCTTAAATTTTAAGTAATTGCTTCTTGGATAATGAATCTGTATTTCTATTTTAAGATAAGTAAAAAGTCCATTACAAATTGTTATAAAGCAACCCAACAAAATAGATTCCATTATATGCTTCAGCTTTAGCTTGCAATTAAACATTTCGGTTAGTAAACTTGTTGCCTTTTAAACCAACTGCCACTTCAGAAAACAGAAATCCTAAGAATCTTACGAGCCTTAATTGTCCTAATACTTTTACTGTAAAAGTTTTACAAAACATTCTGACAAAATGAGAGAGACCTTGTGGATTGTCACACTTTTCTGTATATTCTCGCGCATTTCAACGGCACTTGACAAACAAAAGAAAGAATTTCTAGACTTGAATTGTTACTTGGAGCCGTTTAAGAACTGTCTCATCAATATTTGGTTTTACGAAAATCTTAAAGCTGATTTCAAGGAATTCAAATTTCCAATTCTTATCGGAAATTGTTTCATTGGAAAAAGTTGGCTCAGTAGGACGGAACTTCTATGGAAATCGATAAATGGGGAAATGGAGATTGTGAAAGATTCTGTTCACACTGCTCCATATGCTTGGCAATGTATTCTGCATTTTCATCTTTATCCGCTGTCCGTTTTTGCAAAACATAAAAGGGAACACATTTGGCTTCCTCAACCTTCGCCGTGGTTTTGGAATCAAATTATGAGAAAGCAACTTGAGGATGAATTGGATGCCGATTTTCATAGAAACGAAATGTTCCTAATGACATTTGAGTCAAAAACCACGAAACAAACCTCTAAGATGTTACATGACTGGATAACCCTGCTGACGAAAACTTTCTCAAAATCCTCAGATTACCAACTGGTCATTATACTTGAAAATAGGATGACACGTGACATTTATATGTACGAGGAAAGTCATTGTCGGAAAGTTTTTTGGAACTGGGTTGATGATTTTGAAAGAGAAATTGGAGTTACGTGTGAGTTTGAAACAAATATTATAACAAATACGTACAGTATGGAAACGATAATTGAGGCGCGTAAAAAACGAAAAGCGATTTACAAAGATATTGTGGTAGAAACAGAAGTTTTCAAAGTTTGGTCGGACGAATCTGAGACAGATACAGAAGTACCCGAACAGTTGAACTTTCAAACATTTCACCAAAGTAAATACGACGTAAATATTGCACTGCTTCATGCAATTATTCCAAATAAAAGCAACATTTGCTACTATCCGTGTAGATATTTCGCGCAGAGTGTCTTCTACAATTGGGAAGATGTACACAGTTTTTTTATTCGACAAGAAAGTTTCCAATTTGTCACCTGTGACGGAATTAAATCCCAGCTAGGCATTTCTTTCTGGGGATATGTTTCATGTTACGATCAAAAATGTTGGTTTTTGATTCTGTTTGGCAGCTTAATGGTTTCAGTTTCATTGAAAATATTTTACAAGTTCAAGACGTACAAGTGTGATTCGTTATTTATGACATTTGCAAGTTTGCTTGAACAGGGACACAGGGTAGCATCAAATTATAAAAGAATAGGAGCTGCCTATTTCATTTGCGGAACTTGGATTCTCATGTGCATTGTTTTGTCCAACGCGTACAAAGGAGGAAATATCACAAAGTTGTCCGCCCACAAAGTAGTTTGAAAATGCACAACATTTCAGCGATCTTGTGGAATTAAATTATTCCCTTTACTCTCCCTTAAGTAGTAATAAAATCCCAACCAATTCTGCAAAGGAACCCTTTCGGATGCCTCGTTTTTTCCAAATTTTTCAGTATTTTATTTTTCGGTTAAAGCAACAAGAATTTTTAGACGAAATGGATAGTGGTTCATTTTCAAACAAACATTTTGATTATATGAATAAGGTATTTTCTATTTTGACTATACCGGAATATTTAAAAACACACGAAAAAAAATACGTGATGCCCGAAGAAATATTTAATAATACTATTACGTCTAAAAAGGCAGCTTATGGTGACTGGTCGGACAGAATCAATATTTTGTACCGTAAGTTGCGAATAAAGTACCCAAATAAGAAAGGAATTGTCAAGAGCGAGGAAGGCCTGACCTACAAAAATTTAGGGTGGAAAATTTATAATAAACATGACGCAGGAACTTTGCTTGTGTTGCGAACGTTGCAGCATTCTGGAATTGTGGATGTTTGGAAATCTACGGAAATGACTCGTGATTTGTTGCAGTTGAAGATTGTTGGCGAAAATGATGATGAGGAAGTGAAAGGATTGGGAATCAATGACAACGTAGTTTCAATCTTTTTCATATATCTTTGTTGCATTGTCATTACTGTATTCAGCCTCCTTCTGGAATTGTCCGTTAAATGGAAAGTCTATAAAATAGTTGGAGCTGTGTTCCGTCGTTGTTTTCATTCCCAATGCTTTTTTTGCCCATTCTGCTTTTATTCGGCTCGCATGACCATCAGAAAGCTCAAACTTTGTAAGTTTTAGAATAAACCTTTACATTTTGCATTGACAAATATATTTTTATCCGAAAAAAAACAATTGTGCAATATTTGTGAGCTCAAGATTTGTAATTAATGTGAAAATAAATATTCTAATATCGACTCGACTTGTGTCTTGTACTTATTTTTACTCGAATATCCATATTATAATTCCAATGAAAGGAGCATTCCCCATTTATAGTTGCGTTTTGGACCCGAGCTTGGTGTTATGCCACTGATATGCTGTGTAATTATCCTAATGTGTCGTCAAGATTAATTTTTAAGACGATCCACTTAGTTTTATTTTTCCAATAGCATCTCCTTCATGACCTTTGACCTTTTGTACAAACTACTGCGTTAATACAGCCTCAACAACACACTGCAGTTTAAATACAGAACTGTGAATTTTACTTAAATTTGAAAGTAAATACCGCTAATTTTCTAAGTGACACCGACACAAGGAACATAATATTCATAATAATATGCATAATAATACAACTTGATTTTTGTAATGTTGAATACCGGAACAAAAATACGTCAGTCAGTGAGTCATTATGAAATGGTTACAATTGTTTTTATAAACGAAGCAAGAATTTGCTCATATGCTGCTGTTGCGCCGTTTCAATTTCAGGGTAGCGTGTTGTTTGACTCGAGTGACATCAACATCATCAATTACATCAAACACTGGTGTCACCATTAATTAGTGTATTCAGATTACTAACATTAACTTTTTATAAAACATTGTGTGCTTACGATACTTTTTTACACCCATTTTGCAATGGTTTATTTCTGTTTCACAGAACGATCGACCTTTAAAAAAATTAGAAGATAAATATTAACAAAAAACGATTTTTATGGCTCTTCGGCGCCCTATTCTTATTCATAGCAAAAAGCTGTACAAAGCTACTATTGTTACCTATTTTAATGCTTGCATTTAAATGAGCTATTTTAAAATTTCTGACATTTGTCGTATTTCGTTTACAGTTATATGCAAACTGTTTTTCAGTTGGAAAGGACGATGAAAATAATACTTCAATAAAATGCTCACGGTGTTTGCAAACATACTTACATTAATGAGAAGTTGTCTAAGTAATGACTTAATTGATGAGTAGTTCGCAGAAGAAGTTACACATGCATGCTTTTACGACAATGGCTGAAGGGAGTTGAGAAATATAGTTAGATCAGAATTTAAGTAGTTGCTTCTTGGATAATAAATTCGTATTTCTATTCAAGATACGTAAGTAAGTCCATTAAAAAATTATTATAACGCAACCTAACAAAATATATACCATTGCTATTGCTTGCATTTGAACATGTCGGTCGATAAACTTTGTGGCTATTAAACAAACTGAAACTTGGGTATACACGCATCCTAAGAACTCTATACGACATTTAATTTTTCTAATACTTTTACAAAACATTCTGTCAAAATGAGGGATATCTGGCGGTTTGTAATACATATCTGTATATTCTCCCACATTTCAACGACACTGGGAAAACCGAAAAAAGAATTTTTAAATTTGAATTCCCACTTGGAGCCGTTTAAGAACTGTCTCATCAATATTTGGTTTTACGAAGATTTTACAGCTGATTTCAAGGAATTCAATTTTCCAGTTCTGATTGGAAATTACATAATTGGAAAGCGCCGTAAGAATGAACTTCTATGGAAATCGGTAAAAGATATACCGGTGAATGTATGGGATGGTGTGCAAAGTGCTCCGTATGCCTGGCAATGTATTCTGCATTTTTATGTTTATCCTCTGTCAATTTTAGAAAAAGATAAAAGTAACTACGTTTTGTTTCCTCTATCTTCACTGCGGCTTACGAATGTATTCTTAGAAAATCAATTACAGAATGAATTAGATGCCGACTTTCATAGAAAAGAAATGTTCCTGGAGACATTGGAGTCAGTAAAGGCCAAAAAACTCTCCAAATTGATAAAGATATGGATGACTTCGCTGATGGAAACTTACGCAAAAACTTCAGATTACCAAATGCTCATTATAATTGAATAAATTGAAGAATGAAAAATTACAACTGACATTTACTTGTGTGAGGACAGCCATTGTGGCGAAGGTTTTCGTGGCGGAATTGTAATGACTTTTTTTTCTGTGAATTTGAAACGAAATTTATAACGAATACATACAATATGAAAACGATAAATGACGCGCGTAAAAAACAAAAAGCGATTTACAAAGATGTTTTCCTTCGGAAGGCGGGCAAATTTCATGAAAATATGGAAGTACCCGACAAATTGAACTTTCAAACATTTCACAAACGAATTAAATATGACGTTAATATTGCGCTGCTTCATGCAATTATTCCCAATAAAAGCAACATTTGTTACTATCCCTCGGTCGAGTGTACAGAATTCTCACAAAAAGTCTACTACAATTGGGAAAATGCACACAATTTTTTGACTCGATCAAAAAAATTCAAATTCGTCACGTGTGACGGAATTAAATCCCAGCTAGGTATTTCATTCTCTGGTTACGTTTCATGTTACGATCAAAGCTGTTGGTTTTGGATTGTGTTTAGCAGCTTTCTTGTTTCGATTTCATTGAAAATAATTTACAAGAGCAAGAAGTACAAATGTGCTTCGTTATTTATGACATTTGCAAGTTTGCTGGAGCAAGGGACATGGTGCAGCATGCAATGATAAGAGAATAGGAGCGGCCTATTTCATTTGCGGCACTTGGATTCTCATGTGCATTGTTTTGTCCAATGCGTACAAAGGAAGAAATATCACACAGTTGTTCGCCCCATTAAAATTTGAAAATGCACAACATTTCAGTGATCTCGTGGAATTAAATTATTCCCTCTACTCTCCATTAAGTGGTAATGAAACACCATTTATTTCTACAATGAAATTTAGTCAGATTTAGTGAATGGGTGCGATTTTAATGTAATTACCCAGGCTAGTAACTAGTATTGCCATTTGTGGTGGCAACACGGTCATCTTAAACTTATAAATTCTCAATTCCGCGCGTACCGCGAAAACTTGGAAAAAAAATTGGGCGAAAATGAAGCAGAAACAAAGTAAATTCGCGCGTAGCGCGAAAATTTTTACTACTTTTTGTTATTTTGGAACAAAATTTTATACTTTTGGCTTGTGTCTTGAAAATTTCAAAAATATCTAGTGTAAATTCACATATTCTGGGGGGTGCACGTGCACCCTGTGCACTCCCCCTGGCTACGCCCTTGATCATGCAAAATATTCAGGAATATTACGTTTTGTGAATGCCGAGTTTTCAAATTTTGTGATGGTCTCTAATGCAATAATATTGCAATGGCTATTGCAATTATTTTATATTGTTATTGTCAAACTTCCAAAAATAAGCAGAATGTATACACTTACCTCATTGATGCCTTCAACTATGGATTCGGCTGCTTCAGGATCTTCTTCATTATAATTTTCTTCATCGTAAATTTTAAGAGAGCAACCTTTTCTGACCATTATGGAAACCATTGAGTTTTTAAATACGTCGGGTATAAAAGATTTATTTCCCCTGAAATCTGTATAGTATGAATTACATGTGTTGCATCCATTTTTTATGTACACCCTGGCACAAGATGTTTTTCTCATATGCAGATCCCTACATTTGCACTCCTAAAGATTTTGTGAAATTATAACAACAAAATAATATTAAAAATCAGATTAAAATTGGAAATCCTATATACCTCTACAGATACAACAACACATTGAATTTCCGTTATAAATTGTACTGGTACAATTTATAACGGAAATTCAAATAACGTTATAATAGGCAAAGTTAAACTCACCGTGGCACAAGTACAGTTGACCGACATGAAAGAATCGAATTGCACCGGTGTTTCTTTAATATCTTCGCTAAATTCCTTACACACTCCGTCAAAATAACTTTGATTGCACGCAGTCATCAAGCAACCATTTTCAACTTTAAAAGATTTTGTCACATTCCGAACCGAGTCGGACGATAAGTAGATTTCTGCAATATTAGAAATAGAGGCGGTATCTTTAATTTCTAATGAATCCGCTGTAAAATTCGATTCAGTGTAAAGGTATCCGCAAGATTTATCTTGCAAAACACTCTCCCCTAAGGTAATACACACGACAACAAATGAAAAAGTTAAGGCCGAAGGGACCATTGATTTTCTGGAATACATACTGTATATAGTGTATTGTCGTTGAAATATTGTATTTTATAGTTTCATTTTCAACTCTGAATAATTGCACAGCTGTGATTACAGCACACTAAACTATTTTCGATTTTGAACTTGCTATTGATATCCACAATTAAATAAAATTTTAACATGTACATTACATTAGTATGTGCTGTGTTCGATTTATAGAAGTGTGTAGTACATTGTGAAAAATACACCTCAAATTATCAGAGTATTGCACATATAACTGGACTTAGCTTACCAATATAATATAATAAACCGGTCAAACACTGGGTGTAATGAAACAACGAAGTTTCGTAAATTTTTTTAAAAAATAATAAAACTTAAAGCGTGATTTAGTGATATAATAATAGTGATTTAATTTGCTTGCTGTTTTTGTATTGTTGGATTTTTAAGGCTTTTTTGAAAACCATGTATAATTTTACTTGACTTAATTTCGTATAAAAATTTACATTTGAATTGCTCACAATTATAAATCTGTTACATCGGAGAAATACTTGTCCAAATACTTGTACTTATACAATTTGAATGGGTCCAAGGTCATGAAGGAGTTGACCAATCGACCCCATCTTCGAACTTAACCCCACATTGGACCTCAATGCATAGGCGTCGGAAGATGTTTGGGAGCATGGGGACATAATTTTGTGAATATACTTAACTTGCCACATATTCGAGCGTAGCGCGAATTTTTCTCTATATATTCTTCGTGTTTAGAGCAGAAAATTAATTTTTTGGAGAAATTTACATAAAATAGTGCTTATTTTGCTTATGCCCATTGACAAAAACCTACTTCATTCAGAATTTCTGAGGGGACATTGTCCCGATGTCCCCACGGTACCGAAGCCTCATAGTATGGTATGCGTAGCTTTGAAGTCTTTAGCTCAAACCGTTCTTGAGTTATCGTGGTGAAGGACAGACGGACGGACAGCTTTTGTCTTTCCTTAAAATAACCTAGTTGTTTAATAACTGTGTATTGAATAGTAAAGGAGATCTGTTATCTACATTGAAGTATATGAATTATATCATATATTATATTGGATATACGATGATGGGATGAATCTTATCATATTAAATTAACCTTTCAAACATTGAACCACTGCATTCATGTCTGTTTACACAACGCCGATTCCGAGTTACTTAGAAATGTCACTAGTAATCAGTTACTTCGTAATCTGTTGAATAATAGTTTTTTAGATACTGTGAATTTATTACTACTGAATATATACTTTATAAACGAAACACGACCTCATACGAAATCAATTATTTGGAAATAGTCAGTCTGATTTTCTCAGAAATAAGAGCAATAATATTTTATTATTATATTAAGATTGTCATGCAGTTCAGCAACTACGTGGTATAAAAACTAAAAAAACTAGGTATAGTATTTGCAATAGTTAGTAATTGATATATTTGAACATGAAAATCACATCATTCATCACACAGGAACATATTAGTTTGCTGATTGCTGTTTATCCTGCATACCAATCCAATCCTGCATACTAAAAATTCCTACTACTTGGAAATAAACTACCTAACCTAAAAAATTTACATTCAGTTTGTTGTATTTCAACTGATTACTTCTAATCTAATGCATCTAATTACTTACTGTGTAAAACTAGTTGAAGATCAACATGTATATAATATTCCGCCATTCTATACTGTATATTATATTATTAGGATGAAAAAAATAATACGTAGTTCATTCCCTTTTTTGTAAGCCATACAATTCAAAATTCAGGACAATCCATCCTCAATCTTACATAGTGCAGTTATTTCTTAAGATGTTAATCTTTTGCTTTATCTACCATTATCGATTATTATAACTTATTTGCAACGGACAACTTCAGAAATAAGATTCTCATATGACAGTAAACGTAAACGTAAATACCTCACACTGCCAGAATAATTTATTCAAAATTTTTATTCTTATTAAAAATTGAATTAAACAAGTCAAACAGAAAATACATTTCTCTCGTCTATGTTTTCAACAAATAAATTTTTCTAACGGCCGGAAGCAAATTATTATGAACTAATTATAGTGCATGCAGTATGCACTTCAGTATAATGTCAGGAATTTTATATTATATGAAATAGAGAATGATTTTTTTCTTTTAAGTCTATTAAGGCCGGGTTTTAGCTTTGTAATCCAATTTTTACTTTACTTTTATACAAAGTATAAAATTATGTCGTGATTTTAATAGTTCTGTGTATATACCTTAAAAGAGCAAGAAAACAATGCATCTTATGCAAATGCGGAAAACGAAATTTGTAGTGTTATTATTGTTCAGTTAAGTAAGAGATGTTGTGCTGTAATTAACAGTAGGTAATTCATTACCTATCCATTACCGAATAATGAAATGTTTGAATCACTTAGTACTTATTAAAAAAAAGTTTCCATTTTATTGGTAGTTCTGAACAAAGACACTCAATAACAAATCAGATTTGGATTATTCACCTAGTAGTTTAGGAAAATTAGATATTTATATAATTGACCGCCTCTACTACTGTGAAATTTACCTCTTTTGTTATAATGACTACAATCTCATTTGCCGTAAGAGCCCCCGCTTCCACTGCTACCACCGTTGTAAGAACCACCTCTGGTTCCACCACTGTTGTAACTTGATCCGCCACCGCTTCCACCATTGTTGTAGGAGCCCCCGCCACTGCTTCCACCATTGTTGTAGGAACCACTGCTTCCACCACTGTTATAGGAGCCTCCTTTGGTACCACCATTGTTGTAACTTGATCCACCACTACTTCCACCATTGTTGTAGGAGCTTCCACCGCTGCTTCCGCCGTTGTTGTAAGAACCTCCACTGCTGCTTCCGCCGCTGCTGTAAGAACCTCCTCTGGTGCCACCATTGTTATTAGAACTACCACCGCTGCCGTAAGAACTTCCACCGCTGCTTCCGCCACTACCGTACTACAAAATAAATGCGATTAGTTTTAAATTAATTTGAATAAAATTTTAAAATCCAATAATTGTAAATTCAACTTTCAAATTACAGTTGGAGTAGTCATTGCTGTTGCAGCGATTGCAACAACTAATGCTGCAACAAGAATGAATTTTGAAGCCATGATGATTTGTTTAATTCAGTTTATTGCCAACAAAACGGAAATTAATTCCTGACTCCTTTTTGGCAATGGAAATGGTCAAAGGAAGCAAAATTACAGATGTTGAACTTGCTCTTGGCGAGTTGTACTTTAGTAACTACTGTCGAGTCGTAAAATGTTTATATACTTGTGCCAGTGTCACAAGTACCTATAAAACCCAATGATTCATCTTAGGTGTCATGGAATGTCTTTTGTTAAAATTTGTTATGCCAAAAAATGTCTTCCACAAGCAGGGAAAAATGTTTGCTTAGCGGTTGCTTTAGCAAGATTTATTAATTCTGTGGAACGATATTGTGAATTTTGGTAGTAGGGATGAACCATAGCTCATATTTAATGTTATATAAAATATAAAAACGAATACTTCAATTTATTCATGCACAGCCTGTAACGGCCACCTATATTTATTTATGGAACAGTTTTACTTGTGTATTGTCAAGGTGCATATTTATTTGTGAAGGCTGCAGGTGAATTACATAACAATGAAACGGAATGTAGGTCATCTCATAATCGCTTGACAGTTATAAAAAACCGATAGCCATAAATATTGCAAATAAAATAAAGAAATAACTATTCATTTGCGTTTTACTATTTTGTATTTTATGGCATAGAAAAAGCCCTATACAGAGAAGAATAATGCGTATACCGTTTCTGTTATCAACCAGAGCGGCATAGAGGTTTTCGATTGGATACATCTTAGCGTATC
>JABASD010006088.1:0-10925 GCA_019776165.1 Pogonognathellus flavescens
GTAGTTAACTTTACAACTCCGCGGTTTGTTTTTGAGCTAAACTTGTTCATACAAATACAATAGCACTTTACAATTTAGCTTCTTCTTCATTCATGTCCTTCGGCCAATTTCTCTTATACAAATAAGTCTAAACACAACGCAAGTCTTAGGTAAAGCACGCAAGTACCTACCTACTAATGCTTTTCAGACTTGAGAAACTTTTTGTACAATATTCCTTTCTAGCGTGCACACAATTGCAACCATGAAGTGGTGGAATATTGTATAGTGAGAAAGTTTAAGTCAAGTGTGCATGACGGATGCTGTTATGTTATTCTAAGCCAGAGCCTTTAAGTTTTTAGGTACACAGCCACAACTCTCCAAGAGGCTAGCACAGCTTAGAACTTTTTGCAGTTGATGCTTTGTACTTTACGACTGAAGCATAATGCATGTCTGTACGTAGGCGCAAGCTGAAAGTGAGTTTTCCCTACAGTTTTGTGTTACTGTTATGCTTATGATGACTATTCTACATATATACAAAATGAAAGCCAGTACGTGTTCCATTTGAAGGTCTTCTCTTCCAGTCCCGACTCAAATTCTGCATTTCATTCAAACTCGGTGTGTAAAATACTTGAAAGTACACATTTGTACATAGTACATACACCATTGCAGCAGATTGACAGTGACAGTGACAATGACATGAAACCTTCCAGCACGATAGTATTGTACATATATGTCTATATGAATTGATAAACAAAGTATGTATGTTATGTAAGCTGTGAGGGGTGTATAGTATATACTGTCTAAGCACACACAGTGGTGTCCGATTCTTGTATGGAATGTAATAAAAGGAATGGTAAATATTTTGGCACTTTGCCTTTCTTTACTAACCAACTGCCCTGAAAGCATCAGTTGGAAGGCTGTCTTACTTTTCCAGGAGGGAAATTTTCAGATAAAAGAAAACCTTTTCGGATTTATTACCTTCCTTAGTAGTACATACATATAAAAGCGCTTTGCATTGCCAAGGTTCATAGTGGAGCACTTGTACTCCAATAATTCAAGATTATGTAATTCTTGTTCAGTTGCCTTTGTTTGAACTGTCTTTGTTTCTTTTTCTTACTTAATGTCTCAAGTGTGTTGGAAAAAGTGTGGCGAACAATGAAGTCTCGAGAAAATGTCACTGGCTGGTGAAGAACCTGGAAAAGAATCTCCTGGCTTAAAAGGTTTTTGTTTGCAGTTGAGCTAACTAAGACTAAGTGAATACATTTACCATGTCTGTAAATGCAGACAAGGTTTCCTTGTTATGCATGCAGAACATAGGTACACCTACACATACGTTGTACAGTACATTCATGCATGGAAATACAATGGGCTTACATGCTTCCAGTTGCAAAATTCACAGTAAGGAAACGTTCGAGCAGTATGTTATTTAATACTATCACAACTGTACTAAGCATTGACTACTTTGGACGCAAATGGCCAACCATACATATTGTTTAAAAAGTAGCCATCGTAAACCCTACTTACTTTCTTGTGTGCAACGCAGTTTGCAATGACATAAAGAGACAACACACTACTGAATTTTATTTCTAAGAATGTATTTCTCTGCGTGTTTACAGAAGACTAATATCTATGCCGTACTCGTGGAGACTTGGAAAAAATTCTATGGTATATTTTTCAAGAGTTTAATTTTCCATACACGTAAAACTGCACATTTCACTGTATAAAAGTATTAAAGATGTACGTGATACGTAGTGAGTAGTGGTATATTTGCAATGATATGTAATAACTGCGGTACATCGAAAGGGTTTGTGTAGTTTGTAATGATTTAGAGTTTTCAGCTACTTGTGAAGTCAAGCAAACCGAACTCATTCCATGTGGAAGAACTGAAGGAATTTATGAGATACGATGGGATCATTTCCATACAGCTTTCCAATAAAAATAGCATTATAGAGCAACAGTCTTTAATATGAATCGTTTATTAAGAGTGCATTCATGTGTTACGGTTGAAATCCTTCACTTTCAGTCCTTACGAGACTACTTATGTCTTCCCAATGTTCACAAGTCTCAACTGAATTACCAAAAATATTTCTTGGAAATACTATTACAATGTAACAGAGATAAATCTGTCTTCCAGCTCTTCACTTTCCAATGCAAAGTAATGTTTCAGAATGGTGAATCATAATAACATTTGGCGAAAAAGTAAAAGTCAGTTAGTATGAGCATCCATAGTACATATCTGTATCTGTATAGTATATACAAATCTCTAAAAGGATAGATTGCCAAAATCACCATGAATCTGTATTTGAGTGATCGAGGGCAAAGATTTTATCATCCTTGATGCTACATTGCGTAACACTGTCAATTTAACGATTTATCAACTTATATTGTGCAAAGAAACTTATGCACAAGCTTAACATGTTGTTAAGCTTGTGTATTTGTATATAGGAGAATTGTATTCGTATACCTATGTCGGTATGTCTACAAAGCACTTTATATCTACAACTTTGCAGCAAATCGTCAATCTTAATCATGAAGCTAAACAAATACTAATTTTATTATGTAAATGTCTTAAATATCTACTGCTTTATACTGGATATTCATATCTACAACTAATAATCTGAAGAAAGTGGCAAATGCAAAGAAACTAATGGTTATTTACTATTCTGATCCGCCCTTTCTCCCAACAAAAAATATTTAGGTACAACTGACACTGATGAAATACAAGGAAATATTAGATTTGATAATGATTTATGTGTTATCAATTAGCTGAAGATTTCCTGAAAAGATAGTTACTTACATTTACATTACATACCCAATTCAATTTTTTAGAATTTATAGAGGTCATAGGATGTGCATGGCACATCATTTATTAGATCTTATGTAAGATAGTTAGATCTTATTGAAAAGATTCTGAGAAACAAAGAGAAATAGAATAATTAATTTTGAAACACGTGGAACTTATTAGAAACATCTAAGAATTTTTTGTTTTCATTTGATCTTAATGATGACTATATAGTTTAGATGCAAACATGCGTCTATTCTTTCATTGCTGCATGTTTGTATGTACAAGGTTGTTTACTGACAAAGTAGTTCCCACTGCAGTATTTATATTATCAGAATCATTCTTCCTTTGCATTTTCTTTGATGTACTTTCTTCACCTGTCTGGGGAATAAGTATAGTATATGTACACATGCGTTAATTCACCTTTTCTTTCTTTGTTTGTGTTCTAGCAGTTTTGTAGCCTTGTCTTCACTCAGCGCTCAAAGCACTAAACATATAAAACCACTCATACATAAAATTATATACCTAAGTATTACCTACCTGCAACTATAACCTTCCACTCCATTCCTCCTATATATTAGGTAATGTCAATTTCGTTCGTACGGATAGAAAATGTTATTTATTCATCGGTGCTTTGTTTCCCTGGCCTTACAATTCCCACAGTTACTCTGTACACAAACGCAATTCTTTGTGATTTAAAGGAGAATTTACACAAAGATACCTAGTTATTATCTAGTTCCCCATTCATTAATGTGCTATTATGCATATGCTATGTTTACATGAATAATTCGAGCAAATTCCTCTACAAATTGTAAATCTTGTAATGTCTGCCCTTGAGTATATACTAAATACAAAGAGCTTCACATGTGAATAAACACATTATTATAAACATCTAACTTTTTTATGTTACACAATAATTGCTAATTGCAGTACATAACTTCAGTTACATACGCAATTTACAGAAACATTTAACTTGAAATTTCGAAAGATTTCTCCGCATGCCATGTGCTAACTCTTAATTACAGTAAAAACAAAATTTTTGTACACAGACATCTGAATTTTTTGTCCAGCAGTGGTAATTATTGTGTCTTTGTAAATTCGTGTGTTGTGTGCATTGCATCGGTAAAATGTAAAATAACATAACTATAACTTTAGTAATACGCAATTATTAACATAAAAACCTTCTTTACAACACAACAAACAAGTATTTAAAAACCACAATTTAAAACCAATTTAAAAGTAATCAGCAGATGTAGGTACCTTATCTGTGTATATTTTGAGTCAATCACCTACGTATGTTCATTTACACCGAAGAATGATAATTTTGCTACATATCTGTATTCTACTGATGTGATACGTACGTACTTTGATAGACACAGATTTTTTGCATACACAAATATTAGCCAGCCTGTCATGTCATAGACTGTAAATGTTAGAAAATTGATTCCCATTTTGCGTCAGAAGTAGCAGTATAAGTCTGTATGTACAAAGTCCATATGGTATACATTCTTGCATAGCAGCGGTGTGTGTGTTTGAAAGAGAAATGATACATAACACAAACCAGTAAAAAATGTTATGATATGTTCAAACATAAAGCCAAAAGCTAACTGAGCATAAAACACATTCACGCTTCCTTTTTAGACCTTAACGTGTCCATTAATACTGCACTATAAATACCATAATACGACATAGGGAAGTGATTAACTCGGAAAAAGACCATCCACACTGAAATGCTTGCGCGAAATTTTTTTGTTTCATTTTGGTAACAAGATAACTCAAATGACAAATATCTTCCAGAAGACAGTCTCCTAGAACAGAATGTAATAAAAATGCGCCGACAGCAACCAGACCGTACCTTCCTCACTCTGCGCAACATTTGAGGGCATAGAGAAAGACACAAGTGTACATAGATAAAATAATTAGTTTTGTGTAGAGGTAAGCATCAAGGCATCCATTCTAAGTGACTACATTCAATTAAGATGAAGGCTATGATCCGCCGTCTCGACAAATTAGTCTGTATAGTGTAGTGGCTACTCTATCCGCATACAGTAATGTAATAAAGGAAGAGTTACTGTATACTGTATACATAAGCATGTACTTTATACCATACAGACATATAGACTTAACAGATTATATTCAACTAAACAAACATCTCTGCTGACATCAGTTACTTTGTGATCACGGGTAAACTGATATTGTAATATTACCTAGCTACATCTACACAATGAGCAATTCAGCTATTTGTTTGAGGAGACGAATCACTTTTATTGTCTCACATAAAACTGCTGATCAAAATTGGATAAGAATAAATTGGATGTTTGACAAAAGCTACAAACCCTGTAGGTAATAACCTTATAGTACATATCCAAGTATCCCAAGCAAAATTTTCTTGAGCAAGGAGAAGAAGAAAATGTTGTTAAGATACTTATAGTAGATAAAGTTATATACTACAGGAGAACAACTACTTAGGTAAGTACATGCAGAATGAAAGGCAACAAATCTTCAAAGTAAGTAGGTATGATGCAACTTACTAAGAAATATCCTGCTAATAAAGTTTTACTTTGTCACTCCACTTCTACACAAAAAATTGGTGTCACCGTGAGACTGTGACTGTGATTAAGTTGTATTGCCAACAAATAATGCGCAGAATCTTCAACTGCTCTTATGATGTATATTGTACCTTACCATGAGTGCATATTTTTTTCAGATTTAGGTAAGCAAATCATGTACCTACCTATATAGGCACTAAGTAAATAATAAAATTTAATATGCATACTTATTTGTCCATAGGTATATTAATTTTCGATACCTATAATATGCATTTAGGTGTAAGTATAGTATAATATTGCAACAATTGGATCATTTGGTTGCAATGCTTTAAATGTAATCAGTGATTCCTTTCAAAGATATCCTAATGAAGTAATTAGTACCCTTTGCACTTTCCGTTTGCTTATACTGTAAGTTCTAACGTGTTAGGTATGCCCAACAAATAGTTTGATGCAATTTAAATCTTACTGTGATAATATGATTAAGTAGAATATGAAATGAATAGGGACACAGGGACAGCTTATTAAAATCAAGGTCGGAATTTAAAAGGGAAACGGCTACAGAAGAAATGACTTACCCAGCATTTTGAGAACGCGTTGCTGTCCGACTTCTCTCTTGTGCCCACTCAAAGACTTTCTCAATCGAATTTTGCTTTCTTTGACTCGGCTGGCATTTCTAAGGGTGAAGCCAATGAGACAGTACAATGCTGTAATGAGTATCATCGGTCCGACAAAGAAGACGAATGTCGAGATTTCAAAGGAATGTTCAATGACAACCGTCGTAACCGTACAGATCATGGCTGTTTTTCCTGGTGACACAGGCATTGGGGATAGGCCAAGCTGCATAGCCTATAATTCATAACAAAACAATTGAATTAACACAGATAAGTGGATTAGATAAGTGCCCCAACATTTACTATAAGTCAACAATTTTGAAGCAAGCATTATCTCTTTGTGACACCCAGTTGATTTGATATATTTAGTAAATTTGTAACCTACAAACTTGAACTATACCTACTCATATCTGTGTATATGCTGCCAAGGTCAAAAAGTTATTCTCTCATCTTTGTAATTAACTTAGTGCAATAATTTTGAAAGATTTAGTAGAAAACTGAGTATAGTGTATCTGTGTTATCGCTGATTTACACAGATATGTCATGGTATGCTTTTGTGTAAGTATATAATTATTTTTCTCAACAAATGTGAAACTTCAGGATTGCCTTTATTGAGAATGACATTGAATAACAAAGAACATCCCTACACCCAACCAAGAAATCTCCACATGCAAAAAGTATATAAGTACTTAGTACCTTGCACGAAGTATTACTTTAATGTAGAAAACCAAATTGGAAAAGAGCAGGCAGAGGGGCTTTGCAATTGGTTTACAATGCACGCCACATTATACTACAAAAAGCAAAAAGCAATGTTTTTTAGACAACCAAGAAAGTATTCTGGTTCCATAATACCTTGTTTCCCAATGCATCCACACTCTACAATCTACTTACAGTTATAGAATAAATACTTTTCCTAAGTAAGAACGATTCTTCTAGCTAGCTGCATCGACTACTCCACAGAATGTTACAACTCTTTGCTGCAAATGCAATGCACACGTATCTGAATAGCATGGCATACAATTCCGTTCAGACGGGTAGGTTTAGGTATCCTAATATTCTTCTTTTCCTTAGAGTAAAGTTGGAACTAAAAGTAAGCTCCTTAGTTTACACAGGACAGACGACAAATTCGAATCCTTCCTTGAGGAAGATAATATTTCATCTGCACCGGGGAAAAACATTTTGTAGTTGCAGTACATTTTTACTTATATAAGTTGTATCTTTTCTGGAACAGAATTGTTGACTGCGAACGAAAGATTTATACACATTTCCCATTTACTCCTCCAATGCAACTATTTAATTAGGTAGTCTTTGCTACCCATTGCTCATGTAATGTAGTTACACTTTGGTGTGGAAAGGCTGAGACTGAACAGTAGTATAGCCAGATGAAGCCATAAATTCATTTTCCGACAAGTTTTTCCTGGGACAACAAAAACTTGTTATTTTAGACAGTTTAATTTTTTGCCATTCTTATGCAGGAACTCAGAGCTGGCGAACTCACTTATGTAAAAAAGTAGTAGTTATGGATCTTGGTATTTCTTTTAATGTTGCGAACTGTCTCATGCAAACCTAGAATACCTACTCAAATGGAAATCTTCAAACATATTTATTATCGTTAAGCGTTAGTTGAATTTGAAGGTCACTTTACTTCACGCTGCAAGTGCCAGTATGCTTAGAAAACCTAATTTGGGCAGAAAGGTATCACAGGCAATATTGTATAAGGAGATTCTCCCTTTTCAGTTTTGCACCTGAACTGAACATTAACATAATCTAGTACACAAATAAAAAGGAATATGGGGTTAAAAAATTAAGACAAAGTGTTCATTGCCTAATGCAAATACTATGATATACAATATTATGGTTAGTGAACTGAACTGCATGTGAAAACGATGCACTAAACCGAACTGCAATTCTTTTTAACTAAAATAATTATTACAAAAGTTGGCTGCTGCAACTTGGTGAACATGAAAACAAAATTACCCATCGCCATTTTGCTCACGTTCGAAAAATGTTACGCAATGTAGTTGCATTATAAACATTTATAATGATATTGGTAGTCATAATCATAGTTTAAAAAAATATTCCAGACGAATGGGCGCATTAACTTCTCTGCTAAACACAGTAATAGTAGAAGTAATGCACACACAATATACTTAAAATTCCAAGTATTCATAATAATAAGATCAAAAGTAAAAATCAGGTAAAAAGTTTACTAAACCCTAAAAACTAATAAAGAAGAGTCGGTCGAGCACAATACAGCGGGGTCGTATAATATTTACTCATGTGTGAAGCAATTCTCCCACATACCTAAAGCTTCTGACTTTCGCAAAAACTGAGTGAGCACAACTGATTACGTGGCGTAATTTTATTCCATGGTTCAACCAAACGATACTGTTAATATATATATAATGTACTTACTACTACTACATGTAGATAAATTATATTGTTCTTCGTCCGTTGGGCAATTATTTACATGGAAATCCTATGTATTTATGTTTATTAAACTTTGTTTCCATACTTCACACAAAATTTCTTCATTATTCATAAGAAATCAGCACGTGCACGTGCTCCTATTTTGTAAGGGGTTGTGTGTGGATATAATAAAATATATGTACAATAGAGTTTAGAGGTATATAAAAGTAGTTTAAAGCTCTGATGTGTAAAGGTATTACCTACACATAATATCATTTTAATTTGAATCTCTTCGTGAAAGAATCCACACTGAGAAAAGTTAAAAAAAGTTTTCCCCAAAAACCATTTCCCAAGAGTCTGGCAAGGTGGGATAAAAAATTCCCATTGAAGTGTCAATATACGTGATGTATAGGACTGCAGTATAGCAAAGCCCACCGTAAGTACTATAAAGTTCGCTTGTATTGATTGCAATGATGTATGAGGATTCTCACGCCTTTCAACGCACGAATCGGGCAGCAAACACTGTTTGAAGATCCTGTGGTAAAAGTAACATTGTAGTGGTTATGTACGGGAGGCATACTGCCTGAAAGAGCAAGAATTTCTTTCCTTTCACCAGAAACACAATAAAATTCGTTGCGCCTTCATTTCATGTTACCTTTTCTTGCATGCACTCCAAATGTGCCATCATTAGTGAGCTATTTCACCGAATTCATTTTTGTTTTCTTAAGAATACCCTGATTACTGCACTCTTACTTCAGTTTCTAACATAATACAGGCTCGTATCTTTTTTGTAGCAATTAAATCATATTTGTACACTAATAGCTACTCTCAAAAAATATTTGGTTGGGAAATGCAAGTCTCTTACACGTATCAGACGTGTCTGTTTAGTATATGAATAAAGTGTATACGTTATCTGCTATAAAAGGATCCATTTTAATACTAAATAATCATTTATATCCTAACAAATGAGTACATTATTCGAACTCATCAATTCTAATATATAACGTTAATTAATTTTGTTATAACCTTCTATTATAATTAATTACTGAGTCGTTTTGGCTATCATGTTTATGTATATGACAGTGACAGTTTAATAAATATTGTTTTTCCCCCTATGATTTCAGTGGAAATATATTAACTTGTATCTTCACCCATTCAAAAACTGGGTTATCAATCTGCTACTGTAGAGGTACTTCAGTTTATTTCAGAATCCAACACACTGCGCTCTTTTATTAAAAACTACTTCGCCAATATAATCAAATTTCATATACTTGTTCAACGTGGTATGTAGTACAAACTATAGCCGTAACTTGGTAAACACCATTCAGAGAATACGAAAATCAAAGAGTTAGGTATACTAATATTATATTATTACAGCGAAACTATGTGTTGAGTATTTCTCAGGAATTTATCTTTTGATATGATGTAAGATTGATTACCCCGAGGTGAACTAGCATACCACACCTGGTTCGTCTGATTCTTTCTGTATATACTAAAACATTCTGGTCTCCAATCAGTCTCAACGAAAGCAAAATTCGGAAGCTTTTGGTAAACTTCCTTTTAATATGTCCTTGCTTCTTCCTAATATCTAATGTCGATTCTTAGTAGAGGGAAGCTATCTTTTGTGCATTTCAGATCACAGCTTTAAGTCTGCAGTCTGGTATTAAATGATGGTTTGTATGTAACTAGTATATACCTAATTTATGTCTGTGTATAAGTCACAGTCATATAAAGCAATGTGGTATTAATTATGAATTATTAACATCGTTAATTAATAGTTTACGAAGATCCATTAGTATGAAGTATACTTGCCATAATCACAATTGCCAGAAAAGGATCCAGCCACACACTTTACGAGCACTTCAAGTTACCTACTACAAATAGTATAGGTATATAGCAAAACATTCGCTGTGGGAAGTAATATTCTTCGAAACCATTTCCAAAGTACCTTTAACAGTGAAAAGCATTCTTACACATGTAATAACACAAAAGGTATTAAATTTTAGTGATCTCACACATGCGGCGGAGAATAAAAATTACTTTATAATAAAACTCGAGTTTAATATGCTTCCACTCGCAGAGGAACATAACACTAAAGCTTCTTTTGAATAGTTACAACCATTTAATGTGGTAGTTGAGACTTCAGATGACGTTTCATTATTTATACAAGTAGGTAAAAAGGGAATGATAGTGTGTGGTAGTGCATAGTGAAAGCAAGAAGAAACAAGATTTAGTATTAATCACTATTGACATTTTCACAAGAAATTTGGAACATTTTCTTCAGAGGTTCTTTAAACATCAATTTATATGCGGAAAAGAGAAAGTTACAGTAGATTATATAAAGTGTCTCTACACAAAATGCTTATTCTGTGAGTGGGAGTGAGTAAACGAACGACACCTTCGAACTGCCTGCCTGTAGCGAATATGTACATACACACAGGGAGCTTTGAAATACAGTACGTGCTAAACTTATGCACAGTATAATACTGCCTATACACAGTTATGGATGTACATTCAACATTACTAAGGCTTTTCGCAGTTCACTTTGTTTTAATAATTTTGTTGGTTGACGGAGATGAAACTAGGAAGGAAGGA
>JABASD010006089.1:0-10924 GCA_019776165.1 Pogonognathellus flavescens
ACCCAGTAGAAATGTAGACTCACACATTGCAAACACTTTTTACAAATTTTTACTAAATTCCTCCTCAGGATTTTTGTTTAAGTTAAATTTTGATAATTGTTGGAGTTAATCATTCGAGTTTTCACGTTTTTGTGATTCATGTGAACGTAAAGTGTTAACTGTTTTTGACCTAAGTCGGGATTTGAAAGCAATACAAACAACAATACAATGGTTGATCACCCAAATCAAAGTTAAAATCTTAAAGTCGCTAAGTTTTGAAAAGAGAAATATTTGTAAAGTCGTCTCACAAGCGAATGTCAAAAAATTTTCGTCTTTATCGGACAAAGTTGACTGTTGCCGGAGCTTGGCAGTAATTGGTAATCGTACAGCTGATCATTGGAAAATGAATGTTGTTTGTAATTCATTAATTCATCAATAAACGAACGATATTTAAATGTTATGTATTTTTTAAACACAGAGTTCAATCCAGATGTGACTATTTTTGGATTTGAATGTTCGACGCAATCGTTGTGCCTTAATGTATCAAATTTGGAGAAAGAGAAATTCAGGTATAATTAACCATATTATTATTATTATTATTATATCATGTGTTTTGAAATTAGTAATGTTGATTCACATTTTTATCTTCTATACAAAAATATCAAATAATCAAATCCCATTAAAATCTTAGAGGCGCCATTGCGCATTGTGTGAAGAATACCTTAAAGAAAATAATTCTGACAAAACATTAACGGACAGCTTTTTCAATTGTTTTTACATTAAACTTTTTTTCAGGTGTTATTGGCAAGCAACATCTAGCGTCCGATTAAAAGAATGCACTTCAGAAGATGAAATTATCCGCGTAACAGGAATTAAGAAGGAATTATTAACATTGACTGATGATGAAATGGATGCACATTTCGACTGTAAGTTATCCACTGTTTTCAACATATTTTTACTATATTACGATACAAAACAATTCATAAAATTATAATGTTAATGGTTACAAAAAAAGGTTGGTTAAAAACCTACAAACACATTTATATTTATCAGGAAGCCTTACTAACTATCATGCCACTTTCATTTCGCATAATATTTCTCTATCATTCGTTAATAACATTGTAAAATAAATACATTAACATAATATACATTGTTTGGTTTATTCATCCTTTTTAGATACAAATGGAACATTCCAGTGCAAGTTGTGTGGCAGAATGATAAAGAATAGAAGGTACGCAATAAAGCATGTAGTCTCACTGCACAGAAAAATTAAAAGGTTTAAATGCAAATACTGTCAAAAAGGTTACTACGACCGAACACGTTGCTGTATTCATATTTTGCAACATCATGACGATATTCGAGACAACCCTACATTCAAAATCAAAAAGTTGGACAATAATTTAAAATGCATCAACTGTTACACTGACATTGTTGAAACAGCTGAAGGAGAAAGAAGATTGGACATATTTTATGCCTACTGTGATTTACTGAATATTAATTACTCCCACCCGTATTTTAATTGGAGCTCCACTTCGTCAGCGGCTGAAATTCCAAAGTTTTGTGAATCCTGTTACAGTTCTGTTGTAACTTTATGTGACTTGAGTGATAGAAAAAAGGAATTGATGACGGCAATTGACAAAGTTGTATGGCAAATAAAAGTGGACATTCTTGTGTCTATGTCCCAAGAGAAGCAAAAAATAAATAATTGCAAAGCAATTCTGAGTTTGGATGCATTTTACTCTTTAAAGGTATCAGATAAGGTGGATTATGTCCGAAGATCGGCTGTTCAAGGTGAGTTTTCAATGTTTGTTCAAAATCTAATTTTAAAATCTTGACACAGTTTCAAAAACGTCTATGCAGAAGTAACAATGTCGATTGATACGAATTATACATATTCGTTATTCAGTTATGAATTTTGCCTTCAGTTTCAGTAATGGGGGCTTTATGGGAGTGGAGTGCGTTTATAAAAAAGGGGGTAAATAATATGACCCCGCAATTTTTACAAATGTGGAAAAGGGCACCTGCCTTCAGTGCATTTTTGGTATGCGAGAAAGCAGATAAAAATTAAGAGTTCTAATTTTTGCCTTTTAATCCGCAGACTTTAATCCTGATCTGCGAATTTTTCAACTCGAAAGTAAAAAGCCACCGGTTTTGGGTAAACATAGGTAAGATTACACAGTGACTACTATTAAAAGCACTACATAATGTTAAAACCATTATAAATTATAGCACGTATTGCACAGCCCTAATTTTACAATGCTTTAACTAACATTTTCTAAAGTTATTGGTTGTGTCTAATTTCTTCTATGTCTTTATATTATCTGAAGTAGCCATAACTTATTTGGTTTTCTATTCCCTAACAAAATTAACTAATTTACCTAATGTTTAAAGAGCGTTACCTAATTTTTATTATTCTTTCTACCAAACAATTTCAAGTAACTACATCAATATAATGAATAGCCTAAATTTTAATGAATCCAGTATTATACATGATTACTTAGGAAAACACTTCAATGTCTTATAACAATTAAATTTTCCTTTCAATTAATTCAAATTAACCTTTCAACATTTTTATAACAATTATTTGAATTTCTGAATATCCAATTAGATCCGGAATGAGTCGAAGTACAGTAATTCAAATGCTTAAGAATTGTGAATGTATAAATCTAAACCCAGGACATACAGTGAATATTTATTTATCGGATGAAGAGACTGAATTATATTTGAATTGTAAGTTTACATACATACCTATAATATTTTCATACCATTTGTTAACTTGTTATGAAGAATTAATTTGCGTTTTCTTTGCAGACCATGTAAATATGGGAACATACAACTGTCTTAAATGCTCCAAGAAATTCAAGGACAAACAAAAAGCACATATTCATGTGAATAAAATTCATAAGCAGCTGACAAATTTTGAATGTAAATATTGCGGAAGCAAATTTTTTCTGAAATACGATTGTGCATACCACATTATTAATAGTCACAAAAATGAAAGACAATTGGACGCCAGTATTGCGACTCCCATTCCTGACTTAAAACTGACAACCCAACAAGGCATTTTGGACTTAGGAGCTGTCCCAAAGACGAAAAATCAGGAGATCAAAAGTAATATTTTACAAATAATTTTTCAACTTATCTTCCAAAAGTGGTCATTTTTACAGTTTCATTTTTAAACCAATACTTGAATCAAAAACAATTAAACTGTGTTTATATATTATCATACCGTAAATGGCGTTGTATTAATATGATGTACGCTTTGTTATTACAGGATTACCTAATGGCAAAGGATATCAATGTATGCTGTGTTCAGTTGTTCATAAAAACCGTCATTCTACAGTGAAACATCAAAAATCATATCATTTTAAAATGGCTCGCTTTCAATGTGAGTTTTGTGGATTTAAACATCTTTCCAGGTGTTCGGTGGAATATCACATACGAAAAGTTCATTTTGACGAAGTAATAAAACGCAAAATTGTTTTCGATTCAATGCCTGCGTATTTTTCTAAAAGGTTACAAAGGTTACAGAAAGAGCCAGTAAAGGTACCTATAAACATGGCTGGAATAATTCTAGTTGATCGAAAAGAAATTACAGCTAATGTCGAAGACTATTTCGTAGGTAATGTTTACAATAAAATAAAATCCGCTTTTAACGTCTCCTTCCGTAAACAAAATGTTGTACATAATATCTTTATAATATTACATTAAATAGTTTAAATTTGGTTTTTTACCAACAGCTTCAAAAGTCGGGTACACCTGTAGCCAATGCGGTCTGTTGCTCACGAATAAGCTACGAATGACTAATCACGTTGAATCGACACATTTCGGAGTACGAACTTGTGAATGTGCAATTTGTGGAAAAAGGTTTTACAAAATTAGCACATGTAGAAGTCATATCAGAAAACACGGTGAAGCCAAACTAAAAACCGGAAATAAGTCAATGCTCATTTCTGGGGACGCTATAGTGCATGATTTTGACAAAGCTCCTTCTGCTCCCATAACTGACGACATTTCAGTGAACTTAAAATCGAAAAAGGAATTCGCCACTCTTCTGACCTCAACTAATGAGGATTTGGAAACGGACAAGAATAATTCTGCCTTTGAAAACAACAATTCTAAATCAGAAATGGACAATGGAGATTGGGTAACTGGGCAAAGCAGCGCTTCGGACTTATTTAAAAGAACTGATTTTATAAATGAAACAATCGGGGTACCCCTGAATTCTAATTATGGCGACACTGCTGAGGATATCAAATTAAGCGAAACGTTTCTCCAAGCCGACAATAACGGTGAATATCAAGTCACTACTTCCTTCTTCAAAGATAGAGAACAAAATTTGCGGGATGGGATTAGTGAATCACCCGCTTTGTCTATTGACGACAGCTTAATAACCGCGCAGGAAGATATGGAAGATGTCACCGACGGTGTGGGTAATCCGCTACATTCAGAGAAACAACATTCAATAAACGCTATAAATGGGAACGATGGAAAAATTACAAATCCATTTTCTGACAAGGCAGCTTCTACACTTTACACTTTAATTAACGAAGACGACGTGATTGTTTTACCGGATGTGGATAGTTCACAAATTTATCAATATTTTACTAGTAAGTTCCTAATTCATAATTGTAAATACCTCCGCAAAATTTGAAAGTGTTTTCTCGCAATGTGATCTTAAAACAAGAAAATGTTAATTTTTATGTTTATTTCTTTGCAGAAATTGGAAACAATCAATGGAAATGCCTCAAGTGTGGTAGAATGGTATACACCGAAAAGAAAGCTAAATCACACGTGGAAGAAGTTCATCATTTTGTGAAAAGATACCAATGCAGCAATTGCTTAAAACTTTTTAGCACCAAGTTTCACTGTGCTGAACATTTTGTGGTGAAACACACAGGACATAAGTTGTACGCATGCTCCATCTGTGGAAATAGCTTTGGTTCTAACACATCATTGAAATTGCACACTAAAAGACATTTGGATAGACAATTTACGTGTCCAATTTGTCAACGAAAGTTTGCAGCAAACAAGGAAGTAAAAACCCATTGTGCCTATGTTCATAAAAAGATCATACGTGCTTGAATCCCCAAAATTATTAAAGTAAATAATTATTTCGATTACTCTTTTCAAAAAACGTAAATACATGTATTAGTTATTGCACTCTGTTGCCTTTTTTATTCATTTAAATTTAAAGTGCATTTAGTTGTATTTACAGAGCATCTTTTAAATTTTATTAGGTACAGCAATTTGCAATGCTTTAAATTAAATGGAATTCGGTAGAAACAATATGAAAATTCCCCGAAAACTACACATTTTTATTTGCAGAGCAGTTTTCCAAATTTATTAGCTGCAGATATTCTCAATGTATTCATTTAAATTGAAGTCGGTAGAAACAAAACTAAACTTTTATTTACAGAATAGCTTTTCAATTTTATTATGTTTGGAAAATGTTTGAAAATTTTTCAACCGTATTTTAATTGTTATGATGCTTAAAAACTTATGTGTTCAAAATGTTGATATTACGTATATAGATATTAATAAATATATACATTTAATAATTGTCTCAAAATTTGAGATTGCCATTACAGACACAATAATTAAAAACAACAGTAAACATGTTGAATGGATAACGGTTAATGATATATTAAAATAAAATATCTTAATAAACAGTTATCTAATTGGTGCAAATGAATTTATTCCAGTAATTAGAAAAATAGTAGAGGATGTTAAACTCTCCGAATTTCATACTTAAACGAATTTAGATTTTGTAAATGTGCTTGAATAATAATCCCCAATTAAAGTAAATAGTTATTTGAATCACTCTATTCAAAATACACGTAAATACATGTATTAGTTATTTCACTCCGTTGCCTTTTTGTTCATTTCAATTTAAAGTGTCTTTAGTTGTTCATTTAGTAACTAAGATTTCAAGTTTTTCTTCTGTAAGTTGACATTTTTGTTGAAAAAATTAAACAGCGCACTATGATGGAGCATATATTTAGCTGCAAAGCGTCTTTTGATCAATTCGACAATCCTTTTCAAGATGTGATAATTCAAATGGAGGAAACTTAGGTGGTGGTGGAGGTGAATATGACGGTGGATCTATCGGAAATGAAACATATAGCGAGGGGAAGACGACAAATGTTCATTTGTGCTAATGTTTTTTATTTTGTATTATTTGAAAATTTTGAAATTGTGCTCACAATCCTTTTCATTTCCAAACGCTCATATGTATCTAATACAGTTAAAGAATGCATGTTCATTTGTTATGCAATAATTTGATGTTTTATAATAACATATAATATAGAAAATATTTATTTAAAAAATGTTGATTGAGATACAACTCGTCCTTTACGATCAGTGTCAACTCTTTTATAGAAATTGGTTGCAACAGAATAAAAGGAGCATTTGCCAACAGCTTGATATAACTCTGTTTTAATTCCCGCTGGAACTGTTAAAGTAACTTCAATTGTAGTTTCTACATTCCATGTTTGCCCAGAAGCCTTTGTCAATTATACAATAGTGATTGACTTTCAGTAATTTGAAATTACTAAATTACACGTAACAAGTTAAACAATATATGCTATCACAGTCCAGTTTAAAAAATATTTTTTTTTTCATTTTTGCATGGACTCTGTCGCATTTATTTACTTGTATAAAAATGTACTGTGTCAAACATCAATGAATAAAAATGTCATTATTGAAATTAAATTCGAAAACTATTTGGCATTCGTAAAGTTGACGTAACGGTCCTCTATCTAATACAATGTAATTTTAATTTTAATGTGTAAAAAAGGGTTTATGTCAATAGAAATGTCAAACCGATTGAATTTTTTAATTTAATTTTACTGATAACGGTGTCCGGTCCCATAGAAATACACATTGTCGAACTAACACTTTCGGAGTAAAACTTAATTTTATTTCGAGTTTCCGTCTCAAAGTTGACCATATATTTATGTTCCAAAGGAATCAAGTAATGCCAGTTATTGCACATAAGAAAGCGTTGAAGAATGGGCAAAATATCATCTTGTTATTTTGGACCCACTACAAGATTATTGTTTAACGAGTAACCCGATGTAGTAACTTGAGATGCGTTGAATACGATTCGGCACTTAGTAGTTGAACTTGTGGTTTTGTAAACTGCGTGATGCGGCATATAGAAATGTTTGGTCACGTCAGTTTCAATTTCTTCTTTTGGAATCTCTTCTGCATGTCCCATTTCGAGGTATTCCTTAAACACTTGATGGTATTGTTTTTGTTGTTCTGGATTTCTTTGTAGACGGTTAGTGTTAATTTCTATCCTTTTAGATGAGCGATATGGGGCCTCTCAAAACTTTTAGTCAATTTTCAAACCAGGGCCCCCAAATGAAATCTGCGATACTGTTACGTGTACTGCGTAATAAGATGATGTGTAGAGTCACTGTTTAGTATCTTTGTGTGTTGTGTAATATTTAATTAATTACTGTTATGTTGAAGCACAAACAATGATTACGATGAATGAGAGTAAATGATACTTCGTACTTTTAAATGTAAAGATATTAATCGTTAAAGAGAATTGAAGAGAGTGCAGAGTAGATTACCAGTCCTGAAAAGTACCACTTCATCACTACCTCAATGCTGGACATTTGAATGTTAGCACAAATCCAAGGGCAAGTTGCTTCTGATTAGTTGAGTCACTACTTGTGTTGTGTGGAGCGGAGCAGTCTCTAACAAAAGCTATATTATGTAGCTTTCAAAGAACAGAATATTTAAAATTATGAATTCATGAAAGTGAAACGTGCGAACGATTGAATGTATATAAAAAAACAATCTGACCAAAAGTAAAGTTTTCATCGTGAGAAATCGAACATAATTAATTTTTTCGAAAGTAAATAAAGAGACTACTATTGACTCGGATATAACAGAGAAGAATTCACAGACAGTAAGAGTATCACCTCATAAAATTTCGAAAATTTATGCTAAATATTGTTGAAACTTTGCTCCAAAATAACAAAAAATCGTAAAAAAATGTCGCGCTACGCGCAAATTTAAGATATATTTAACTTCAGCCTAAATTTTCCTCTGCTAATATATTATTTTATTGGCTAATCTTAACGTACATACTTACCCAAGTATAAAGATTTTTAAACCTATCTCAAAATGTATTTGATTATGCGTAGTGTTAGTTTCCCGGACTGGCGACCTTATTAATAGAACCAAATGAAATATTCCCATTGCAGTAAGTAGTTTCACATTTGCGGTAGAAGCATACCCAAAAATGTTTTAAACAATTTTTTCTTAAAGCCTTTTTTGGGCCGTTAATCATTTAACTTTTTGTTCTAATTCTTCTAATTGTTTTCCTGGGAAATGATTATGCTACAAATCCAACATTCCTTTATCATTTTACCAATTTAGATAAGATCTTTATTAATAACTTTATTGAAATTCATTGTGAGTTGTACATAAGATATTAAATATGAAACATTGACAGGTTGCAAAATGAACAAAATGCGTTAGTGTATTTCAAAATAGTATAATATTATTAAGCAAGTTTTTATTTATTTAAACCAATAACGAAAGAATGATTTTATGAATTTTGAATTAAAAACACATCTATAGAGTACGAGATTATAGCGTCGATAAATAGAATTACTGTGCCACTTTCCAAATAAAAGAAAGGTCCCATACAAAATCGCTGTGAGCGAAGGCTTTTCAACCAACGCTTTGATTGTCCTACACCGTAGAATTTTCTCCATTCAGTCACGAATTGATCTGAATAAGTCACAAGATACGAACCTTGACGATATATCAAAAACTGAGTCACCAATGCCAATAATGCCACCCAAAACATTAAAAGGGTTATATAAAATGGGATATTATTATACATTGTTGTTAATAGCACATTCGTTACTACTCCAATTAAAAAAGCTGACGCAAAAAGTGCAGGGCAGACAATGGACATGTAATCATTTAGTGCATTGTTTAATATTTGTAACATGGTCATACTGAGTTTAAGAGAATTGAATATTCCCTTAGCAAATACTACTTTCTCATTGTTTGGTAAGGACATGATATGTTTAGTAATGACTAGAGAAAGATAATATAACCAATCTTTAACAACTAGTACATAACAAACGCCAATGAATATATGGGCACCTAAAGCAACTGCTAAGGTCAAAAGAGCAATGCAATTGACAATCAACAAAGGAATATAAACGAAACTATTGAAGCGGTATGCGTCTAAATGTACATCTTTCAGAAACCTCACCATGGGACTGTAATCGGAAAATACAAAAAATATACTGCCAACAATGAACGCAATTGGAGCGCATACAATTCCTATGGTACAGAGGACTCCCACAATGTCATTTCTTCCATGTCTAATCATCTTTTTACTTGCCGGAAACAATTCTGTCAAAAGAAAAATACAGATTTAAAACGTAGGTTTATTAAAGTTGTGGGATACGCTTTACTAAACATCATTGTTGCAGTGAATGCTGATACAAAGACATTTGATTATAAGGCTCTAGATAGTAATTTACCTATTAGACGTTGATCGATGGTTACGAAGCTGTTGAAAATGAATACTGCTTTTTCCAGCCGAAATAGTAAAAGAATGTTTAAACATGCCGCAATTAAAATACCAATGATCGTAAAAATGGCTGCCAAGCCTTCTACAAAATGCAAGTCTTCGGTTGGATACTTAATTTCAACCAAATACCTTCCAACGTAGTAAGTTCCAAGCAGAATACTCCAAACCGCACCAAACCGAAATAGGAAATGATGCATTCTTCGTTCGGAAATTCGTACTTCAATTTTCAAGCCTCTGCAGTGTATATCAAATGGAAGAAGAGGAAAACGCTCTAATAGCCACGCTGCCAACCTTAAGGCCCAATAGAATGAAGCTGGCAACATGTTATTGCTGCTTTGTTATTTCGCTTCAGTTTTGGTGGTGATAATAAAGTAAAGTTTATATGTAATGGATTATGAGTAGATACGGGTAGCAAAGGTTAACTATGTTTTTTTTTATAGAAGTTTGTGTTGGTTGCAAGTAGAGCTGTTAATGAATGCTGATATTTAATATTTTGACTGAGTATTTATGTACATGTAAGGCACGTACGGATACGAAGGCATGAGGCATCTTCCGTATTCGTGGAAATAAAAGTTACAAAAAAAAACACTTATACAACACTTCTACGCATATGTCATGTTTTAATTAGATGTAGGGATGTCGAAATATTTCTGCAAATATATAATAGAGAGTACAAAATTTGTGACTTTCACGTATAAAATAATACAACACTTTTATTACTAGTCTTGCGAAACATATAATAATTGAAAATCCATATTTTATATTAAAAGTAAGCTATAATACTGTCAGTGTAAATAACGCATTAGCATTTTACGTGAAAAAGGCAGCGACCAATTATATAAAGGAAGTATCCGGAGCATCTAATAATTGCCAGAACGCAAGGCATAACCACTCATTGTATAAGACATTTATTTTTCGTTGAAGGCTAGGTAAAAGACAAACACACTGACGAATGATATAAAGGTGACCCTTACAAAGTATGTATAGTTTATTATTTCTTGTTTCGTAAGACTCCACTATAAATTGCGGTATTATTCTTTAGTAAAAGGCAGCACAAATGTTGTACTTGGTCTTTTAAATGAGTTTTAGCTACCTTGTATTGCCTCTTTTCTCCACCCTAGGCAAGTTTTTTTTAATAGACTTCCGCGTTTCGTAACAGTATTATAACGACGCCTTCAAAACACTTTATATATAATACTGTCAGTGTACATAAAGCATTAGCATTCCACGTGAAAAAGGCAGCGACCAATTATATAAAAAAAGTATCCGGGGCATCTAATAATTGCCAGAACGCAAGGCATAACCACTCATTGTATAAGACATTTATTTTTCGTTGAAGGCTAGGTAAAAGACAAACACACTGACGAATGA
>JABASD010006090.1:0-10924 GCA_019776165.1 Pogonognathellus flavescens
CTGTCCGTCCGTCTGTCTGTCTGTGACCGCTAAAACTCACGAACGGATGAACACAATTCGACCAAACTTCACGTATATTATATTTAGGTCACAAAGAAGGTCCAGCGCAAAAATGGTGTTAATCGGTTGCAAACATCTAAAGTAGTGCATAGATTCAGTTTTTGATTCATTTCTTGTTGACGCAATCTATTATAAGTGATGCCGGATAGGGAATGCAATGTATTTTTGTAATCAAAATGTTATTTTAAACATAAAAAAGGTAGGTACATAATTTTCATTTAATGCACAGTGTAGATATCTGATGCAATTCTTTCGACACATAAAAATAAAAGTATTTAAATTTGGTATAAAGTACTCTGTGTACACTTGATTAAATTTAACGTGTTTGATTTTGAAATAAATTGGTGGAAAATTAAAATTTGTTTCCAAGCTTTTGCGTCGGATCATACTGATATGCGACGTAAACATTTTTACCACTGTTGGATGTATGCTGGAAGTGGTTTTGTTTCAGTCATCGATACATTTTTTTGGTTTACGATATAGTAGTTATTAATTAGAATAAGCTACTAAATAAGAATGGCGTCTACGTCTGTCCATCCGGCATCCGTAAGTCTGACCGTGACCGTTATATAACTCACGAACGGATCAACACAATTTGTTCTAACTTCTCATACGCTATCTCTGACTCCCAACAAAGGTCCACTTCAAAAATGGAGTCAATCGGCGACATTCAATATTTAGTAGCGAAAGCTACTTTATAGGAATGTGATGTCTGTCTGTCTGTGTATCAATAATTCGATACTTTCATTACGAATTAACTTACTTAGTTCAATAATTGTCCAAAAGTTATGACATGACGTCAAAATATTGACACAACTATTGTAAAATACAGTTTGACAAATCAACAGTAAACCGCTGTTATTTAAATAGCATACGTATTTGTTTTTCTTACGCTAATTTATTACAGCCGTTTTGCAATGGTTTATTATTATTATGGATTGCTAATCCTAATATTATCAGTTTTTAACAAAGTTAATTTGTTTTGTTAAAAGAGCCAGTCAAAATCTCAGCAAATATTTGAATGCAGCTTTCGTCCACGCCTTCACGAGCAAAGAAAAGTTGAGATGCAGATGCACTATATAATATTTTGATACAGATGAAACCCAAGAGCGTAATCAAGGGGAGCATGGGAGCTAACGGAGCATGCTTTATTTTAGTCTTCGCTAAACTACATGGGAGCCTGAAGCTCGAGTATACTATTATTGAGAGAAACAGGGTCAATTTTGCGTCCGTAAGTCGCAAAAAAACTATTTTGTATATTCGGGGTCCCTTCAGCTTTAACATACCCCCACCATTTCAAAATTCTAGTAACATTCAAGTAGCATGCTTATTTACAATAACACATTATTGTTAATTGTTAAACCTAATTCTGTAGATTAATCAGCAAAAATGTATTTGACAAATTAAATTTAATGATACCGAACACCTATTACACTAAGAAGACTTTACTATATATTCCATGCGCACTAAAAATACGGTTAATTAAAAGTTCAACTCTTATGCACATTTAAAGCTTCAATTTACAAGCTTCTTCTATATGAACCCATATATATCAGAATCCATTATTTTACTAGAACGACAGAACTAGAATTGATCTTACAGATTGACGAAGTGTTTAATAGTTTCACATTTTAATTTATTCAATGCAATAGTATGTATACTTACTTAAACCGAATATATTTTGTTAAATGGCATCAGCAGGTACTTCCAAAATTAAGGGCAAAAAAACTGTTGATTTCCTGCGTTGAGGCTCAAATGAAAACGGATTGTCAATGTTCTACCTATAATTTCTGCTGCATGTCTGTTGCCGCAAACATCGATGATTTTATCAAGCTCTTGTTGAGTGAAGTCAGCATTTATGGACCACCTGATTAGATAATTGTTTTTTGAGTTTCAGGGGCAAAGAAAGTGGAACCGAAAATTCCTTGTGGTTCCAGCGCATATTGTAGAACTATAGCTTTGAATTCTAGCCAGATCCCAAAGTAATCATTTGACTGTCGCAAGAATTAAGTTTGTATCCCAAAAGGCAGACAGAGTCACCCCTAAAGAACAAATATAATTTAATGGACAAATGACAAAATGGATTGAAAAAATTAAAAACATGTCTGGCAGTCAGGCTGCCATGCTGCGAATAAAGTCCCTGTTGCCCCTCATCGCCTGATTACGTTTATGCTACAAACCGATTTGCTTGTGCTACAAATTAAATAAACCATTCAAAACGGATGTAATAAAGTAGCGTAAGAAAAACATTTACATGTGCTAAATAATATAGTTGCCTACTGTTGATTTGTCAAACTGTTTTTGTCAATAGTGGTGTCTATTAATCGTTGTTGTCATAATTGTTTTGACAATTATTGAAGGAATTGATTCGCTAAATAATTGTCGATTCGTAGTGGAGATATCGAATTAATGACACACAGACAGACGGATAGTCACCACATTCCTATAAACCAACTACTAAATATTGAATGTCACCGATTGACTCCATTTTTTGGGAAAACCTTTGTTGTGACCCAGAGGTCACGTATGAGAAATTTGAATGAATTCTGTTCATCCGTTCGGGAGTTATAGCGGTCACGGACGGACGGAAGGACAGACAGCTTCACTATTTTTTTATAAAGTAGCTTACGCTACTTAATAACAACAGCCTATTTAAATGAATCAAAATCAATCAATCTACTGAAATAATGACATTTTTGTTGTTGCCTAGATAATCCATGTCTTGGGTCAAAATATTTTATGTATGGCACCTTAAAGTAAGTAAACTGTTTGTTAATGTATTTAAATTTTATTGATACAAAACAAGTGCGATCCGCTTATTCATTCGAAAGTTGAAGTCTGTACACTTGGGAATGGTTTGCCAATAAATAATCAAATTCTGACCCCTTTCAACCATCTTAGAATGGAATTCATTTAAGTAATTAGAAAAACTTCAATAATTTCAAATTATGAATTATATTGTTAGTACGCTTATAACACAGACAGTAGTCTAAAAAATTACAAACACAATAACATTAATTAATCTTTAACATAATATAATAATTAAATATGAGCAGTGCAAATAATATTATTTTCTGAATATACATAGTTCAGTCCTGTGACAACCGATAAAAGCAAAATCTAAACGAATCATACAGGTTTGCGATCTACTCTGCATTTATGTAATTTATGTCGTAGTATTTTAAAAATTCTTCCATGGATATGGGCCTTCCGATCTGGTTGCTGAATTCATAACTTAACACGAATACAAAGACTCCTCGCCAACAAATTGCAGGAAACATTTTTCGTTGGAGGAACCAGACTCTCCCGATCCGTAAAGTGTGTTGATAATGATCTTCTCCAATTGTGTATTTTTCTTGACGAAAGAAATAAAATCTTCAGCTTTTTCCTCTTGATTCGAATGATCCCATGCACTGTCATTACCAAGTGCGACAATCTTCACTAATATTTTCGGAATAATTTTCTCCATGATAATTTCCACTGCTAAGCTGTCAATGGAATCATCCAATAAAAGAAAATCAACATCAATGGGTTGACTATCACCCGAAATCACAACGTTATGTATTTCCGTTAGTTTTAATCTTTTGACACTTCTAGGCAGCCAGGAAACATCCAACTTCTTTACATTCCATCCAACTCCAATTCCTTCCTGCAAATGGAGATCAACTAAATTGGAGCAATTCTTAAACCAAGAAACTGTTTCGAATACTCGCAACGCACCTTCATCTTCCATAAATGGTGGATCGAAACGCAAATATTTTAAGTTCGGCAGGTTTAGTGGCACAGTAACTTCCGGGAAACAAAAACTTTTCCTAATTTCCAGTTTTTCAATTGTTTGAGGCAAATTCATCAAGTTAACTGATGGGCATTCTTTAATTTCCAATTCTTTCATTTGCATTTTAATTGCTTCGGATGGGTCGAGAATTACAGACAAGAAATCTGTTTTGATTTTTGAAACTTCTGAATTTAAAACTTGAATGTTAATAAATTCAACTTTTTTGGCATTCACAATGTCTTTAGACATATCGAAGTTTATGGCAGTATCAGTATCATCTGACCATGTTTGGCACAGTCTAATATCCGAGCATTTGGTAAAATCCACAAAATCATTTACAACAACGGTGTTCAATTTTCCACTTTGGTTCAGAAATGTCATACCGGTCAAGGCAATTTTTGACGGCGCAATACGATTTATGTTGTTGGACGAGTTGACAATGGCATCGCAATTAGACAACGACAGGCATTTAACTCCTGCGAGGTTTTCCAGATTGAATGCCAAGCTTGTTGATGAACCGCAAAAGTGGATCGTTAGTTTATCCATGTCAGGAAGTAATTCAAGCCAAGGGCTGATATTCATTGCTTCCATTCGGTGCAAGTCATCTTTATTTTTCCAAATATTTACACAATCCAACTCAAGAGATTTGATATCCTTGCCACATTTGTTGAAAAAGTAATCCAAGTCTGACATCAAAAATCCCTTAGTAGAGTCGAAGTGATTGGCAAACTTAAAAGCTGTGAATGGAACAGCTGGAAGAGGAGAGTTCGAATAAAAGTTGAAAAAGTCCGATGTTTCAAAATCCGCAGTGAATAGAATTTTGGCTTTTATTCTCAGTCAGTAGAGGTTCAGTTTCGGTATTCCATTGACGGCAAATGAGCCGATCATTTTTGATGTCGCTGAGGGGTAAAAACTCCAAAATGCGTTTGATGACCTGTGACAAACCACAATATTTTTCCTTTTTACCTTTTTGATGCGAAATGAATGAATGCTCATTTGTCATTTAAAGTCAGTTGAATTTTAGATAAGGCATATAATTAATTTGTAATATAATAATAATAACCTAACCTACCGTACTAATTCGCAGTGGATTTTTCTCTTGAGTGGAACTATTAATGACATTCCCCGATGAAGTATCCATTTTATCGTTTCTTTATGATAAGTATGAACTGTTAATGATATTATCAATTAAATTTAACGTGGTTGATTTGTTGTTGCGAGCGGAAGTGAAAAGTCCAGCCGAATATTTGAATGCAGATTTCGTCCGCGCCTCCACCGGCAAGGTAAAGTTGAGTTGCAGTTGCACGACGAGGGGTTTGTAAGGAAAAAGCATGAGATTGTTTAAATAATATTTTAATTTTGAATGAATAGTCCAAATCAACATTTTTCTTTCGACTTATATAATAAATAATGCATGTCTTGTGATGTGATCAAATATTTTATAAATGCCACTTCTAAATGTAAGTTAGCAAACTGTAATTAATATGTTTAAATTTTCTTTTATGTACAAAAAGTGCGAACGGATAAGACATTCGAAATTTGAAGTCAATTGTTTACACTTTTATTTGGCGAGTTAATAAATAATCAAATTCTGAATACAATGTGAGTCATCGTTGGGTAAATTCCATTCTTCCAAATAAAGTGTTTATAAATGCTTCAATAATTGCAAATGGTAAATTAAATTGCTACTTTTACACCACGGAAAATGGTTTACAAAACTGCAAACAAAATTAATTAAACTTTATTATATATGAATCAATTGTGAGCCAGTACAAATATTATTTTCTAAATAGAAGCATTTCAATCTCGACAATCGATAAACCCAGCACTAAACAATCATAAAGTTTACGAATTATTCTACATTCTTCATGTAATTTATGTCGTAGTTTTTCTCAAATTCGTCCTCTGAAATCGCCTTCCCGATCATGTTGTTGAATTCATAACATAACGACTCCTCGCCAACAAATTGCAGGAAACTGTTTTTGCCGGATGAACTCTCATTTCCTAATCCATCAAGCAAGGTAATAACGATCTTCTCCAATTGGGAATTTTTCTTGACGAAAGAAATAAAATCTTCAAGTCGTTCGCTTCTACCACGCCGTAGACATTTCTCACCAAACGCGACAATTTTCATTGATGTTTTCGGCTTGATTTTCCCCATGAGCATTTCAACTGCTACGCTGTTCATAGAAGCATCCAATAAAAGAACATCAACGTCAATGGGAAGATGATTACCCAAAAACACAATTTTAAAAAATTCCGTTAGTTTTAATCTTTTGATGCTTCTAGGCAGCCAGGAAACATCCAACGCGTACTTCAATCCAAGATCTTCCAAATGGACATCAACTAAATTGGAGCAATTCTTAAACCAAGAGATGATTTTCAATACACTCAAGGGACTCTGAACATATCCTTCGGTGGGTTGATCTAACTAAGTGCAAATATTTTAAGTTTGGTAGTTTCAATGGAACTGTATCATCACGAACACACACACTTGCCGTAATTTTCAGTTTTTCAATTGTTTGAGGCAAATCCGTCAAATTAATTGATGAACAGAATTCGATGTCCAATTCCTTCATTTGCATTTTAATTGCTTCGGATGGATTCCTGCTTACTGACAGGAAATCTGTTTTAATTTTTGAAAATTCGGAATTGACCACGTCAATTTTCGAAAGATCCACTTTTTTAGCATCGACAATGTCTGTAGACATGTCAAAACTGATAGCCGTATCTGATCCTAACTCGTATATTTCAATGTTGGAGCATTTGCTAAAATCGACAAAATCATTCACGATAATATCGGTTAATTTGTACCCGTTTTGATTTAGGAACGTCACACCCATCAAAGCAATTTCAGACGGCGCAATACGATTCATGTTGGACGAATTGACAATGACGTCACATAGGGACAACGATAGGGATTTGACTCCACCGAGATTTTCAAGATTGAATGGCAAGCGTGTTGACGAATGATACCCGGTAATCGTTAGTTTATCCATGTTGTCGGGAAGTAATTCAATCCAATGGTTGATATTCATTGCTTCCATTCGGTGCAAGTCATATCTATTTTTCGTAACATGTATACTCTCCAACTCAAGAGATTTGATATTCTTGCCGCATTTGTTGAAGAAATAATCCAACTCTGCCACCAAATAACCCCCACTGCCACTTTCTTCCGGATAGTCCGTAAACTTGAAAGCTGTAAATGGAAGAGCTGAAAGACGAGACTCCGAGTAGTATTCAAAATAATCCGAAGTTAGAAACTTTGAAGTGAATAGAATTTTTGCTTTTTTTCTCAGTACAGGTTCAGCGAAGGTGTTCCATTCCCGGCAAATGAGCCGAACTCTTTTAATGTCTCCCAGGGGTAAAAGTTCCAAAATCCGGGTGATGACCTGTGACAAATGAAAAATCATATTTCTAAGTTTTGTTACAGGTATTTGTTGAATGCTTGCAAAGTCCGGACATGTTAAATTTCAATAATTTCATACGAATAATTAAAAGCAGTGTGTATGACTCATATGACTCATGTCTTACTGATATCCCATCTTTAGGTTAACTTTATTTTAATAGTCAATTTTATATCAGGTATTAAAGTTGTTTGTGATAAACAATGATATAACTTACCGGACTAATTAGCAGCGGGTTTTTTTCTGGAGTAGCACCAATAACCCTGTTACCCGAAGAAGTATTCATTGTAGAAATTATTTATTGTAAGTATTACTTGGAAATTAAATTGATACTATGCAGTAAACAAAAATTTAATGACGTTAATAATTTGTTGCGGTGAGAGCAAGAGAAAAATGGCAGCGACTATTCGAGTACAGCTTCGGTCCCTTGCTACACCGCTCCGTCGTCCACACAGACAAGGAAAAGTTGAGTCACATTTGCAGCGTGAGAAGTTTGCAAGGAAGAATTGGTAAGATTTACTGAGGGAGCCGACTGAGGACGGACTGGGGCGACCTGCCCCTACCCGTTTCATATATTCTGCGTTCCCACCTACACAGACGACAGTTTTTTATCGATTTCTTTCACATTTTTGTACAATGAAGTGTTTGTAAATATCTATATACACTATCAACTATGTAGTGACCATTGAGTCAAAATTTAATATAAGGGCCATTGATTGTTTGAGATTTATTAAAAGAAAGGCTAATTCTAGTCAGGGAATCAGAACCCCATGTACTTTGCAGATAAATTGAGCAAAAAACTCGATTTTTTGTTTATCAATTTCCCTAAGTCTTCAGTAAGTTAGAAAGGAAAATATTTATTGAATTTTATATCACAATTAAAAGGTAAATAATATCAGCACGGAAATTAAACGCTAAAAAAAGGATAATCTCTTGCTTTGAAAATTCACCCCCAACCCCCATTGACAAACATTTCAAAATAAAATAAAGAAAACTGAAGGATTGAATAAATTAAGGCTGAACTGAATTAACTGAACTTATCGTTATTACCAAATTCAGAATTAATTCAGAATACTCCATCCACTTTAGTGTTTAGTGAGACATGGTAATTCCTAAATTATTTGTGATTGTATATAATTTGGGAAAGCTGTATAACAATATAAATTGGCATGAATATATTTATTTGTAGATGAACTATGCACTAAATTAATACGGATATACGAAATTCATATTTCTGAACTATTCATTTTTACGAAAACTGTGGAACTCAGACTTGTTTGTGGTTGCTTAATGACTTTAAGTTCATTTTTTCTAGTTCTAAACTTCGTTGTCACTCTGATATCGCTGAGAAGAAAATAATTTTGTTAACCCGATCAAAAGTTGTAATAACGGTCGCATGTGGAGTGGACAACCGCAGGCATCATTTTTATAAAGCAACCTAATGCTAATTAGTAATTGCAATTAAGTGCCTTTAATTTTGGAACTTATGATTAAATTGCAATAATTTGATTTCTCTATGCTACCTTTGCCATTGTTGGATTATTTTAGAATTAACAGATAAATGCTACAATATGATTTCATTTTCATTTATACTACAAAAGGATTTTCTAATGCCACAAATTATGACAGTGCATATTTTAAATGAATCAAGATAAATCAATCTGAATAATCAATTGTTTACCTGCCTTATATAATTCCTGTGTGAATTAATTCTGTATACACCACCCAATTAAGGAAACTGCTATTTAATTTGAACAAATAAAGTACATTACACTTTTCTTGGAGTAAACTAAATTAATATAATCATTACTTAACAAAATTACCTTGAACTGTAAAGTCATTCAAAAGTTAAAGTCAATTGTTTTGTTTACATATACAAAGGCGTACCTAATTAATAAAGAGACATTAAAGAAGGCAGAGAGAATAAATAACAAAAAAGTGAAATTAATTAAATAACTTCTGACTCATTTGTAAGGGAAGTTCCCCAATGAGTCCTTTCTTGATACATTTAGTTTGCTAATAAATAACAAATTCTGAGAACAATCGAAATCATCGACGATTAAAATTAATTCAACGAAATCATCGACGATTAAAATTAATTCAACGAAATCAAGTACTCATAAAACTTTCAATAATTTCAAATTATGAATTAAATTGCTACTTTTATAACACGGAAATTAGTCTACTAAATTGGAAAGAAAATTGCATTAATTAATCATTAATATTTACTAACTAATTGTGAACAGTACAAATATTATTTTCTAACTAGAAATAATTTAATCTCAGCTTTTGATAAAACCAACACTTCACAGTCCTACAGGTTTGCGAATTACTCTGCACTTTTCACGCAATTTATGTCGTAGTATTTCTGAAACTGTTCCTTGGATATGGCCTTTCTGATCTGGCTGTTAAATTCATAATACAACGACTCCTCGCCAACAAATTGCAGGAAACTGTTTCTGACGGAAAAACTATCGTAATCTAATCCATAAAGCGTCTTAATAACGATCTTCTCCAATTGTGTATTTTCCCTGACGAAAGAAAGAAAATCCTCAGCTTTTTCGCTTCCACGCCACTCACGGTCCTTATGAAGCGCGACAACCCTCACTAACATTTTCGGAATAATTTTCTCCATGATTCTTTCAACTCCTAAGCTGTTAATGGAAGCGTCGAATAAAAGAACATCAACATCAATGGGATGACGATCACCAAAAAACTCAATTTCAGAAAATTCCGTTAGTTTCAATCTTTTGACGCTTCCAGGTAGCCAGGAAACATCCAATTCACATTTCCATCCCAGTCCCCCCAAATGGACATCAACCAAATTGGAGCAATTCTTAAACCAAGAGATGGTTTGCAATTTAAGCAAGGCACTCTGAAAAAATCCTTGTATGGGTTCGTATAGATGCAAATATCTTAAGTTTGGTAGGTCCAATGGTTCTGCTATATCACGAACACACCCGCTTCTCCTAATTTTTGTATAACTTCACACTCACGTCGGATTGATTCCTCCACACTGACAAGATATCTGTTTTCATTTTTGAAAATCCGGAATTTATCACGTCAATCACCGTAAATTTCACGTTTTTAGCATCGACAATGTCTTTAGACATATCAAAACTTATGTTGGTATGTTTGCCAGACTCTACTTCAATGTTGGAGCATTTGCTAAAATCGACAAAATCATTCACAACAATGTGTGTTAATTTGTTTCCACTTTCATTAAGAAATTTCACACCCTTCAGAACAATTTTCGACGGCGTAATACGATTTATGTTGGAAGAATTGACAATTACACCACATTGGGACAACGACAGGGATTTGACTCCGGCGAGATTTTCTAGATTGAGTGTCAACCGTGTTGGCCAATGATACCCGCTAATCCATAGTTTATCCATGATGTCGGGAAGTAATTTAATCCAAGGGTTGATATTCATTGCTTCCATTCGGTGTAAAAAGTCATCTCCATTTTTCGTATAATGTATACTCTCCAACTCCAGAGATTTTATATTCTTGCCACATTTTTTGAAAAAATAATCCAAGTCTGCCACCAAATAACCTCCACTGTCGTCTGAATAATCCGTAAACTTAAAAGCTGCAAATGGAAGAGCTGAAAGACTAGCTTACCGAGAAGCTCTACTGTTTTGATATGCTGACTTGTACAGTAGAGCTTATCTCCTCT
>JABASD010006091.1:0-10922 GCA_019776165.1 Pogonognathellus flavescens
AGAATCAAGATAAATAGGCAAATTCATATTAAATAGGTAAAAGAAATATTTTTAAGAGGCATAAGCAATTTAAAGTAGGGCCCGAAAAATACAAGCCATTTTATTTGCATTTAAAATTGATAATGAATATCATCAAGGGCTGGATTTTGGAAGGTGGGGGTGCAAAAATTAAGTCATTTGCGAAAACAATATATGGCTTTAAATACGATGTCCAAAATTGCGTCATTTGTAAAGTCCATATTTTCCTAAAGGTCAATGGTATCTAGTGTACGTTTCAAAATTTCGGGAGGAAATCAGTTGCCCCGTTTGACTCCCTTCTCAATACGGTTATGAATATCATGTTTTAAAACAGTAATTTTTAGTAATGCGTTAGGGTGGGTAGGAACATTGTATCAGTTTTAGTTGATAACTTTAAGTATAGAATTGGAATAGTCGATTTTAGTTAATTGAAACGCTATAATTGTATGCACACATTTAATATTTATTCATATTTAAAGTGATAAATCTTCGGTTTAAATGAATTTGTATTTAAGATGCCCAGGACATGCAGGGTTTCTTGTGTCCATGCACTGACACCGTCCTTTAGCGCATTCAGAAAACCAACAGCCTAGGGCACTACAGGCCTTTTTACAAGTTTGATAACCTTCTCGTCCAGATGTACATCGGATCTTAGCTGTAACCTGTTAAAAACGAATACCCCATGATTAAAAATGTATCGATATGATGCGGGTAATATTAGCAAAACCTTATTTACCGAATCAATGTTGACAACACAGAGAAATGCCACTGCAATTAGTAGCCCCAGGGGGACGAAATATTTCATCTTAATATCTGGATTGTCAGAATGTTATACCTAACTTATTCAGTTTTTATTTTGGGTTGCAAGACAGTAGTCTTTAACTTTACTAGCTAACTACTTATATAAAACTAACTAACTATTGAATATACGTGACTGATTTGTACATTTGGCATTCGGTTTTATATACTTTGTGAGAGGAAGAAAAGTTAAAATATTAAATAGCACATGTAATATATCACAAAAACAATTATTTCCGTTGCCGCTAATAATGTAGACCTCAAAAAATTTAATATTAATTTTAGAGAGAACGGAAGCAAGGGAATGAAATGAAAGTGCCCTAAATCAGAAAAATGTATCGTTAAACAAATACTATATAGACTAGAGCGGTAAGTTCACAAATATATTTGTATATCCTAGTAAAATGTTCATTTAAAACGCAAGTAAACTAGCACAAACGATTTTCTCACAATTTGAGAATTAATGTTAAACAACTAGTACACAAGGAAAACATCGGAATTAATTAGCAACGAATGAAACTTGTTTAAGTATGCAAATAAAGCAGGCGTTTTTGCGGGTTAATGAACGGTGCAGTTGAATTATAACAGTAATTAGCCGGTAATCCCCTTCATAATATCTTTCTGTTATGTGGTGTATGATGGTATACAGTGTTTTATATGATAAAGAAATTTTTATTTAAGAAATGCTCAACAGTTTTTGTTTAAATTAAAACTACTTGAACTGACAACGGGAAAAATTATAATTAGCAATAATAAGTGCCTACTTACAATACACGCTTTATGAAGAAAAAAATTATTAATTATTCAGGCGAAAGTGTAAACTTAATTGCATATCTTTTCTCAAAATATAACAAGACGTTTTATCCAACGCTCTAAATGACTCCTTCTTCATACAGTTCAGCAGAAAGTCCCACGATGCGGTCGACGTATCTTTTATTGTTGCTGCTGTTGCTAACACTTGAACTTAACATCTCTGTAATGTTTTCGCCGTCTTTGGATTCCATGTTCTGGATTTGGTCAGCCTCCGTCAACGACATTGGCAAAGCCAGTATAGCGAGACAATAGCCAAACAATTTAGAACGATGGAATCTTCGTTTGAATTCTTCTAGATTGAAATTACAGGGAAGTTCCGTGCTTAATGTTTCACAACAACTTGTAAATGTTGCTACATATATTTCAAGCATATCTTCCAAATGTAATTTTCGAAATGCGGAATCAGTGCTTGTGTAAAGCATGTAGGCCAAATCAGAGGTTGGACAACCTTCCGTGCACATTTGTAAATCCACATGAATTACTTCTTCTGGAACTCCGGTTTCTTCGTTGTAACGGAAAAGCATGTTGTTTGACCAACAGTCTCCAAGAAGCGGGATATTCCACGGCTTTTCTAAATGTTGATAAAATAAAATGAATTAATATGGCTTACCTAGCAGTAATAATACATTAGAAGCATTTTCCTTAATTAATCACATCACATTAATTTACATAAATTGAAATTCATATAATAATAAGAAAAAATTATGTCACTGTTTAATGTCACAATAATAATATTACCTTTAATTACGGTTTTCTGTTTGATGCGAAAATATTTGTCAAAGTCCTTTTCGTTTCTATCAAATCCTGAGTATTGAATATTCAAAATATCAGTTGAAATATCAACGAATTTCTTGATTCCATTGGTGACGGGCGATTCTTCTCCCAGAGTTTGTTCGACTGCAGTACAACCTTTCTTCCCATTTGCAATTGTCATGTCGACGATGAAACTTTTCCAAGGTTGCTTTGAATATTCATTTGACATAAATGGAAAGTGTTCAGTAATTTTTGTCAAATTATGCTTTAGCTTGTAAGTCCATCCGAGAGAATGATTTCTAGCAATGGATTGCATTATGAGCGCAACGTGATCTCTGTCCAAACTTTTTAACCGGTTGGTCATTTTGAATCCGTATGTCTTTCGGACGTCCACCATCATTACGTAATTCTCAAACGGAGTGTACTTTTTTCCAGGTTGAATGGGTTCTGTAAATAAAACAAAATGTTTGTCTCAAATTGCCAAATATTTGTACAGAAATATCAAAAATATCTCTATATCATAATTTTGGTTTTGAATATGGTTGTCCATTCTTTAAGCGAAAATGAAAAATATTTTCATAGATTTGAAATTCTGAATAAAAATTAATAACTTACCAACATAAAAATTGGTTGCATTTCCGGCAACAAGAGGAGGAAACGAGGGTTTAATAATTGGTGTTATTTTCATGTCATTTTGCATTTGAATTAATTTCGGGACGTATTCTCTGTAAAATGACAACTCTCTCCAGAATAAATTCGTTTGCACGAGAAGATCTTGTCTCGCTGGGTGTGTTGGATAACACTTTGATATCAAATACGCTTTCCCATTGCAGTCTGCTCCGCCGCCGGTGGAATTTGCAATTGTTGTTGAAAAATCTATTTCAATAGAATACATATTGCTAGAATAGTTGTCACCGACGTTAGTGCCGGGAGTAATTTTAAAATCGCTGATTTCGCGTCCCAAATTTTTTTCCAGGAAATCTTTGGATAACAATTCGGAATCTTTAATGTCATCCATGTTATTATTTAGCTTGTCTTATAATTAACTGAGGAATGAAAATTCTAAGCCTGTTAATGATAAAAGATGTACACAGCGGTGTACACTCAGGGAGAATAAGTTAGGTTCAGTTCATGCTTACATTTATGAGTTGTAAATTACATAATCGCACCAGTGTTCATTACTGTCAGTGGTTTTTCTTGTTTGTAACCCTGAAAGCCAAAGAAAAAATATATTTTCCACTTATGCTATAAAACCCTACAGAATTCAAAATTATAAAGTAGATTTTATTTTTCAAAATTGTAGATACAATTTAATTAGGCTTGGAGGTGTAGTATTCTTAATAATATGGTATAGTCATTGTCATATTTTTGTTCTATTAGTTTGATTGTATTATTTGTCGGCATTAAACCATCATTTGACTTCCTTGTATATGGTGTGGTATTGCATAAGTGCAAATGCAGTAAAAAATTATACTAGGCTGGATGTCACCATTGCATAATAAGCCCTCCTGACCTTGAAGCATCATATAGACAGATAATGACTTAGGTATAGGTATATACTATAATAAAAAGAATTGACCATACCAAATGGCAAAAGTATAATATTAAACAGTTTCATTGTGTCTATTTATATTATGATAAAATCTAATGGCATTATAATGTATTACATTATATAACTAATGATGTTAATGTAAACAATTTATCAAAGTTTGATAAATTAAGTGCCATGCCGTAGAAATTATACACAACAACATACGTGTGTGATATATATCACTTATAATAACATTACGCTTATAATGGGTATCTTTGCATGTTTAATTACGTACCTGTCTCAGTTATATAGGTATAGGTATACCACGGTGCATTATAAACTGTGTTATACAAAATGTTTTTATGGGTAACATTTTTGCTGGATATTTTTTGCTAGTGATAATAGTGCAAGTACATATTCTAGTAAATAATTTACAAATGTATGAGCATATATAATATTATATTTTATTATTATTGTTACTCGATCTTATGAATACGCACTAAACAAATTAAAGTAACAAAGAAATTGTGTTCTCTTACAATCTATTGAATCAAGATATACAAATTGGTTGTGATAATAATAGCGTAGATCAAAGCGTAGGTGCCATATCAATTCACTGCCGCAATTAAAGTTTATTTTCACTATTTATTTGACAAATTAAATCCATTATTAATGAGTTCGATAAATGCTCGTGATCTGGAACTGCTATAGTAGACACTCAGGTTGATGAAAACGCAATAAGAAAAATTACAATGGACAAATTATATTTAATGTGTTCATTTGGTAAAATGATCAACGTAATGTAATTTATGATTATTACAAGCATTTTAAATTACACATTGTTATTAATAATTATCCGAGACAGAACAAATTCAGCACAAAAAATGAGTATGCAAACTAAATGTAGGATTGCATAAATATTGAATAAACCTCTAAAGTGCAAGATTGAAATTGCATGTTCTTCATTTTGCATTTTAACATTATTAGCAAAAGCAGCTTCCTTTGCTTGGGATTTATATTCCTGGTTTTTAAATGCATGCTGCCATCGGTTGAACAAATCAAGTATTCCTGTGCTGAGTAAAATTTCCATTTTCCTGTACAAAAAGGCTGTACTGAATCTTTCTGTGAAAACAATAACGTATTTTTCGCTGAACAACTCCTCTTTTCCAAAAACAAATTTTGTTTTGTCAAATGTGTATTTCCCATAAAGATTTAATTTTGCTTGAGAATCGATGAATGCCCTGTTTGAACCAGATTTCAAAAATTGGATCACTCTTTTGAATAATGAAGGATGTCCATTAATTTGCGTATCTTTATCGCATTCTTCAGTTGGAATGCCCATCAACGCATTGAGTGGTAATTGCTTAATGTAATCGTTTGATATGTTCCCCCGGGTATTTTCAGACATTGCTTTATTTTTGAAAAGAATCCAGTCAAATTCTGTTGACTCCCTTTTACTAATTTGAAAATCTTTCAAAGTTTTGCTGTTATTTTTGAATTTCTTTTCGTTTTCCTTACAATTGCGTCTGTGCCAGGGGTCATTGTGAATTTTCCGTTTTCCACACGAGTTAAATTCAATCGTGGTATCATTTAAAGGACAATGCACATCCTCAACCCACATATACTCATCAGAGAGCACCAAAGTAGAGTTCCTATTTCGTTGTGGTTTGAATCTGTCAACGATATCAAGAAATATATTGTTCGCCCTTTGCGAAAATATTATTGCAAAATTGTTTAGCTCTTGGAAATGGTCAAAGTTGCTAATGACGGGGATAGCAGAGGTTAACTCTCGAACAATTATTCCTTTATAGGCGTTACTGAATACAACTGAAAAAAGAACCCAGGTAATAAATATTACTCCCGCTGTCCATTTGAACAATTTCAAAGGAAGCAGTCTCATTCTCACACTTTGTTCCAGTAAAGACCCATACAAAAGTATTACAGTTTCTACAATCGTTTCAAGAAACATAAAACGCAAATTACTAATTCGATGTGTTTGAAAGATTCCCACGGTGCGATTTTCGTCTTCGGATTCGGAGCGAAGTTTAAGGAACGAATAAATGGCCGCTAAAAAAATGCAACTTAGAATCGAACAAAGCCAACTGGTTTTTCCAAATGGATGGACATAAACGAGCAACGATAATTTTTGTTCTATTCCCGATGTTGTCACAAAGTTGTAGCTTTCGGTTTTTATGTAGCATAGCCTTCTGTGTAAATTATCTTGCGGGATTGTGCCGATAATGAAATTAAAATATCCCAGTTCGCCAAAGGTTTGTGTGAAAAAAGGCGGTCTGTTATTTTCCAATTTAGGTGGAAGCCGACTTGCATTTCCTAATCCAGACCACAGAAAACAACTGATGACACTGATCATGTCCATGGTTTTATTGAAATTTCTCTTGAATGGGAATAACCATGACGTATTTATCAGTGGAACCTTAGTCACACTAGATTCAGGGAAACATTGGGGAGGATTAAATTTCCAAATTTCATAATTTTCAATATACGTCGACCAAGAATTAAAAATCGACACTTTGCTTATACTTTCTTCAGATGCGTTCAAGAGAGTGATTGATTTCCGATTGCATAATTTCTCGCAAAGAGGACATATTAATCGGAAATCCCATATTTTATGTGCAATAAAATTTGTCGAATTCGGTTTAAATACATTTTGTGTAACAATGGTTGGAGTTGGAGCTACAACTAATGCAATGGCGTATTCGTATTGAGAATAAGAATTGTGACCACCGTAGATAATATTCTCGATCGGTTTAATATAAATTTTATACCCCAATTCTTGCCAGCAAAACCTAAGATTACGTTCGTAGTCTGACTTTCGTTTGCTACAACGATCTTTTTCTTCTGGAATAAAGTACTTGATCTGCAAAAATGGCAACAAATACTTTTGTCCCACTGATAATGAGGTTATGGTGTCGTAATGTACATTCGTTATTGGTACAATTATATTTTCGTCCAACTCGGGTGATTCCAGGTCGTAAGTTATTGTCACTTCGCAATTTTTGCATGAATTGATTATTGATGATAAATACGGAATCTTACCGTAATTTCGATTTTGAGTAAATGAAGTTATTACTGCTATTATAGTCCATAGCTCTAGAAAGAATATCATCATTCTCATTTTTTCAAGTTTCTTTAGAATTTCGATGCACAAATATTTGATGGTGTTTAAAATTGTTGGAAGATTGATACAATAATTCTGATTTCCATTAACTAAAAAATTGCACTAATGGTTAACATACTTAATTATTATAATATTTAAGCATGCTTTTAAGAACAAAGAAAATTATTTAAAACAAAATTCAATTCTGGTTAACACAACTAGCAAGAATAAACATTTTTTTAATATACCACATTCCCTAGTATACCTTTTCTATCGAAATTATGTCTGAATGACTGATCACTGATCAGAATCTACTTGATTAAAGAAAATCCGATCTGCCTATTTATGAAACCCATGAAGTTAATAATCTTTATGACATTCAAGAAAATAATTGTTAAACAAACCTACGACAATGATATCAAAATATGAAAGTTCTGCCGTTATTGATAAATTATATGCTAACAAATGTCAATATTCTATTACGATTGGTTGGTGTAGTATATTATTTTTATAATATCTATGTAAGAAAATTGTATATAGTGAAATGATGATTATACACGGAGAAGCAAATTTTCTAGCATTGTTAAAAATATCATGTTTATTTAATTCATCACAGTCATCATTACATCAAATGGAAATTAATTTAAACAAGGTTCTTAAAAAACACAACTACACTCCTTGGTGTAGCAAATTTACTTGTCAACGCAATAGGAGGCAAGCAACTGTATGATATTAATATTAACTAATTAATTAAATTAGTTTAACGAAATATCACGGAGTTCGTGGTAAATATACTGGCTCATTCAACTCTGTTTCGTAAAGACTACTTAACCATATGCCCTATCCTATAGGCATCTTAATTTTCTTGTCATCTAACAATGATCAAAAGGAATGTATAGAAATTGTTAAATGTGCACTATAAATATTAAATGACGAAGGCAAACAAGAAACAACACATCAATTAAAAAATATTAACATTAGTACAATTGATTGGCGATTGATGATTAAGTAATTTCCAATTAATAGGAAAAGATTAAAGCTTTTTATATTTCCTAATGGTGTATATAAACTAAATGTAAAATGGAATAGTGTACCACTATAATATCACGGTCTATTCTAGTAGTATAATCAATTGCTAAGTGTCCTGTCGTATCCTAACATAATGATGAAACACAAACAAGTTTAAGTTGTAACGTGTCCATCGTGACATATGAGAATATTATTGAATGAAAGTGTCATTTTTTACGTACATCATTTTTATTATTTTTTACAGCAAAGCAATTTTTTTATTGAAATTGTAATAATAATAATTTGGGAAATTGAATTACACAAAATGCAATTATCTCAATTTTTATCAGTGCAGTCAATATTTGCTATTAATTTATTACACGTGCTGACACTTAAACGTGCTTTAAAAAAATGAATACTCGGTGTACAACTAATTCAATACAAAACGAAACAATACAAACTAAATGTAAAGTTGCAACAATAACAAATAAACTTCTAAAGTGCATTAAAGAAATGCCATTTTCTTCATTTCTCTTATTACGGGAATTAAGGAAAATTTTCGCAAGACGTTTATACTCCAGCTCTTTAAATGCATTTGTCCATCGCGTGAACAGATCTAATATTCCCGTGCTTAAAATAATTTCCATTTTTCTGAACAAAATGGCAGCACTGAAATTATCTGTGAAAACGATGACATAATTTTCACGGAACAGTTCTTCCTTTCCATAAACAAATTTTGTTTTGTCAAATACATATTTTCCATAAAGGTTCAACTTGGGTTTTGAGTCAATGAATGCTCTATTTGGACCATTTGTTAAAAATTGGATCACTCTTTTGAATAATGATGACTCTCCTTTAGTTTTGGTATCCTGATCACAATCTATATTAGGAATGCCCATCAAGGAATTGAGAGGAATTTGTTTTATGTAATCATTGGATATATTTCCTCGTGCATAGTCTGACAGGGCTTTGTTTTTAAACAAAATCCATTCATATTCTGTTGACTCTCTTCTACCAATTTGAAAATGCTTTAAAGTTTTGCTGCTGTTATTCAGTCTGCTTTTCACTTGTTTGCACATACGTCTGAAAAGTGAGTCTCTTGTTCTTTTCCCACAAGAATTAAATTCCATTGTATCATTCGGAGGACAAAATGTGTCTTCCACAAACAAATATTCTTCAGATAACATCAAAGTATTGTTATTATTGTGTGCTGGACCGAATCTGGTAATAATATCCAGAAATATGCTGTCTCTTTCTGAAAATATTATTGCAAAGTTGTTCAATTCGTCAAAATGATCGAACTTACTGAAAACGGGAATTGCTGAAGTTAAATCTCGAACAATTATTCCCTTATAAGCATTACTAAATACAACTGAAAAAAGAACCCAAGTAATAAATATTACTCCTGCTGTCCATTTGAAAATTTTCAATCGTAATAGTCTCAAATTCGTACCTTGTTCTAAGAGAGATCCATATAAAAGAATTACAGTTTCCACAATAGTTTTCAAAAACATATAGCGGCTATGTAAAAATCGTTTCCCACCTTCAGATAAAATTTTTATCATTGTAAATATCGCAGCCAGCAAAATACAACTTCCAATAGAACAGAGCCAACTAACGTAACCGTAAGGTTGAACATAAAGGAGTCCTGACAACTTTTGCTCAATTCCGGAAGTAGTCACAAAATTGCAGCTTTCAGACCTTATGAAGCACAGTCTTCTGTGTAAAATATCCTGTGGCGCTATACCAGTCATAAATTTAAAGCTACCAATTTCCCCAAAAATCTGTTTCTGGAATCGAGTGGTAATCGTGTTGAAATTCGGTTTCAACTGACTTACATTTTTTAACCCGCTCCATAAAAAAGAGCTTATCACGTTTGTTATATCGAAAGTTACATTCGAAGTTGTCTTGAATGGAGAAAGCCACGTTGTATTAATGTTGCTCTTACTTGAGGCAGGGAAACATTGGGGAGGTTCAATTTTCCACGTTTCATGATTCTCAAAAAATGATAATAGTGAATTTAAAACGGATTTTTCACTGATTTTTTCTGCCGTTGCGTTTAGGAGAGTCAAAGATTTCTTTTGACATAAATTAGCACAAATAGGGCAGATTAATTGCACAGCTAATAAATTATGCGTTAAGGAATTTTTTGAACTTAAAAGTGTCTCATTTGGCGTTATAAGGTTGGGAGTCATAATAAGTGCTAGTGAATAAATGTATTGAGAATAATCAATTTGATGGCGGAAGGTAGTATGTTTACTTGGTATAATGTAAATTGTATACCCAAATTCTTTCCAGCAGAAATTATTATTTCGGCTGTGTGATTGGTTTGGTTCGCCACAATTTTCATTGTGTTTTGCAATGGTTAGAAAGTATTTAATATGCAAAAACGGCAGCAACCATTTTGTCCATGCTGATAATGAATTTGTTGTACTTACATGTATATTCGTTATTGGAACATTTATGTTATCGTCCAGCTCGGGCGATTCTCGGTCGTAAATTATTGTTACTTCACAATTTTCACAATAATTTATTATTGATGATAAATATGGAATCTTACCGTAATTTCGGTTCTGACTAAATGGAGATACTATTGTTATAATTACCACAAACGGTAGCAAAAAAATGTTTAATTTCATTTTTTATTAACTAATCTTACAATGAATTGAAATTAACTATAAAATATTTTACTTAACGTGTCGATGGTCAAATGATTATTTGTTTGTCATTAAAAATAATGATTTTTAAATGTTATATGTTTAAATATATATATTTATTAGTTGTCTCAGAATTTGAGATTGCCATTACAGACACAATAATAAACAACAAAAGTTAACAGATTTAATGGATAACGAATAATGATATAGTTTAAAATATCTTAAT
>JABASD010006092.1:0-10913 GCA_019776165.1 Pogonognathellus flavescens
AAGTAACCGTATCACAGTTAGTGTTACCGTGTCATAGTTCACAACACAATGTCAATGTTCGCTTCGTTACTTTTTTGGACCGTTGCAAATGGTTTATTAAGTTTATAGATGCTGACAGCAGGTACCTACACATAGGAAGCAATATTATTGCTTTACAGCTACATTTTTACATAATACAAAACTGACCTAAATACCATTAGGTACGTGTATCTACAAAAATGCACATAGTTATATGCCAAGTAAATCCTTAAATTGCAGACTTTGCAGAATATCGCGGCAGTGAAAGCCATATATGGTAGTCCACATAAGTCATGTTATAAGTTGATGGAAAATTCCAGGTCAGCAAAGTGCAGGTAATAAGCTGAAGTCGTACTTTTTAAGTTAAACTATACACTAATGCAAATTGCTGATGTATGTGCATGTAAACCTTTGCAGTTTGTGATAATAAGCCAAAGGTTCTTCTATTGCCTCACATATAACATAGTGTGATGTGTGAAGTACAAAAGTTATGTAACTCGTTAGAATGCTTAGAAAATAAAATGCAGTGACAAAACTGAATTTGTCTGCTAATAGTTGCTGCAGTGGGTATTATGGCATTATGGTCTTGGTGACACACAGTGTGCACACATGTAGATTAACTACAAGTTAAAAAAAGTGCAGCATATACTGTAATACTTGTTTGAGAGTTATATGAGTCAGATATATACATGACACATAGTGCATGGTATAGCTTAGTATATATCTGAAGGCTATGGCTGGTTAAATGTTCTACTTCCACGAGGGATGATGTTATCATCGACAATGCCACGTAAACATGAGAGCATCAATTGAATTCGGTCTGTTTGTTTGTCTGAAGCTAAAACTGCCATGTTATGTGTACTACGGAGTTTAGTTTTTACTACGAATCGGCTTAACCATGGAATAGAATCATGAAAACAGAATTTCCGCGTCGTAGTTGACTATATTTATTATTATTTCTTCTGTAAAGTATAATCTGTAAATATCACTGAACTATAGTATGTATATTTAATGAAAAGAACCGTATAGTAAAACAAATTGTCATACAAATCTATTTGTATGCAGATATAATTGAATGAAGTAGTATACCTATAGATGTATACGTCGTGCGTCCCAGATGAAGATTTGACATTGCCGACATTTCATTTCTACGCGTAAGCATATTTCTACGGCAGAAACGCAATTACTGTTGATTACAGTTTAAATCTGATTTAACTTTGCAAACAGAAGTAAGTGTTGTTTAATGTATGAGTCTACGACGCAATCGGTTGAGGAAACTAATAAGACAGATTTAAAATGGATTGAGATAATAATGAAACAAGTACGCGAGTTAATTGGTAAACACCCATACAGCTTGCATCATCTTGCAGCTGGAATTGGACGGGTGCAAGGTAAAGATAACATTGTCGTAGATTTAATTGCCACCAATCCGTCGTAAAATGTATGAATTTAGTGTCTCATTCGTTTGGTGACCGTGACATCAACACGAATAGAACGACACGACGAACATTTAAACTCTGACTGTAATGCGTGTAAACAGTCATGATTTACGTGGCACACAGTAGTGGATTTAGACCGTGTAGCGAATGATTCAATTTCCGATTACGTGTGCACAGTCCACGTAAATCTAAATCATTAGCCCAACTGGTGATGACTGTTTTTTCCTCCTTGTCAAAAGTCACAGCTTCTGATTGCAATTCAAACACTTTATAATTTATATCGGGCAATGCGACTTTCTTTTTTGTGTGAAAACATGAATGGAGAGCCACGAGGCAGATTTAGAATCTTATTGATGTGTTTGTTGCAATTATAAATGTGTATATAATATTAGTAACATTTTTGTGGTCCTTAATACTTATGACGCAAAGGTGTCCGTACAGTGGTCCGATTTGCATCTTTTCATTGAATGGGTTTTCCGTTAACGATGGAATATAGTACACGCGCTTACAGAACATACAAGGAGGAAGTAGGTACCGTGTAAATAAAAACACATCTTTAAGTTCAAGCTGTACAACTTACTAGCGATGTTTCTCAACGTGATGTTTTTCAATATCGGTATCTTATGTCGTCAACCCATAGATTATGGAGTCTTATTGGTCGTATGTATAAGATGATAGAAAATAACAGAGTACAGATTAAGCAAGTCAAATACACAATAATATGTAGTTTAGCTATGGCAGTCTGTTTGCACATGGAAATTGTGTGTTCAATTCAATGTTCGCATTTCTAAGCGCTTATCAAATCGGTCAGTTGATATTGCGATACACAATCTCATGTTATGCCACTTTTTAACTTTATTTATAATGCGGTGGTGTGATATTTGTCTTACATTTCTCTAAACCAAATAGCAACATATTCTTCCTGGCTGTAGTATACATACTTCGTTTTATTAAGGACCAAGTTCTTAAATCTGTAACGCATTAAATGTGTTTTTCCGAATTCACATTGTATAATAACTTAATAAATATGACACTAGATTACATTTTTTCATTATATTAGTAAGTCCCTTCAGTAAGTTTCGTATCAATGTGTCCATGTGCTAATTTAAACAAACCAAACATGTTTATTTATGTAAAAATATTTCTAAAGATTACATTATTATTATTATTATTATCACCAGGATGATTTCGTCTCACATTATTTGCCATGTGTATTATGATATTTTGTAAAGGCTGTATAAAGTGTTTGCATGATTGAAATGAACTCATAAATGGATGTAGCATGTAAGACGAATGAGTGGGAATGATGATCTCTTCTGGTGGATGATATAACATTTTGTAAATAACAACACATGTGAACCATAAAAGTAAAGCCGTGCATCTTCCAATTATCTCACAAATCACTACTACTACGTTGTTGTCGTCGCAGAATATGCTGGTTGGAGGATTATCGGATTATTTCTTAAGCCTCAAGTCGGCAAAGAACGCTTTACTCGAATCATATCAAATCGGCCGTTGAAATTTTTTGTTTATGGTGTTTGCGCTTTTTGTTGCTATACTGCTCTAACATCATGAGAATAATGAGTCGCGACTTTCCTCAATATTTTTATTAGCATTTATACATAATTCAGAATCTCTTCCAGTGAAACGCAGATAAAGTAACGCTGACTTGACTGAAATAATGTCTCGACTGTATTGAATGCACAATCAAATCAAATAAATTCCTCAAGGACAGAGAGATGATGTTACTCTGCACACAAATCTTAAGAAAGCTGTCAGTCCAAATGGAAAAAAGCAAAGAGCCCAACACTAATCTTGATTTTTCCAGTTTTGCAGACAAATCGACGAGGGATTTTTATCTTTTTATGTAAAACTGGCGAAAACAGAGATTTACTATTGGCCTGAAGTATTATTTAATTTCTTATCGATTTTAATAATGTCAACATCAGCAGAAATGAGATCGTCTCCAGTTCAGCAACGTAGTAACAAAATGGTCTGATGTTTTGCCCTTATAAATGTTATTAGCAAAATGACATTAGAACTTAAGAAGATTAGTAAATAAGTCAGAAAGTCTGAGAGAGAAGCTTTTAGAGCCCTACTAGACAAACATGATTGCGAAATTGAGATTATTATTATTTATAAAGTCAGCATTATTCAGCAGAAGGATTTCTTTTTCGGTTCTTCACTTAGAATACTTCTAGCCATAAGAACTTAAGAGGTTTGCCCCTTTGAATTTAGCCATTATGATAGACAATTGACACTGTGCACAATTATACACATTATAACATTAACTTAATCTCAAGTCGCCAGACCACCATTTATCATTCGTGTATGCGGAATCCCACTAACATTTCGAGTAGTTTGATACTTACAATTACAAGTTACATGCAGCCTTGCTTCTCTTACATAAAAGGTAAATTCATTTGCATGTCATGTAGCATTCAGAACCAAATTAAAGAACTGTGTTCATGCAGAGACGTACACTCAGCCTTGTCTTGTCACCTATTTTCATGGGTAATGGCAACGAAGAAATGCAAGAGAAGCCATTTACAGCCTTCAATAACGCTTGCGTTGATAGCTCATATTATAACACAATACAAACTTCCAAACTGAGGTATAAATTTCTAAGTACTAAATAAATGTTCCATACCACAATAGGAACATGTAGGAGTGCAGTAGCTATAAATCTCATACGAGAAACTTCATTCAAATAGTTAGAGATACCTTTAATATCGTTACAAACGCATTAATGAATGGAATACTACTGTCTGTAACGGGATACATATTCCACTACTGCATGTTATACATTATACAGCATGTAGGGCAGTTTCTTCAATTGAAATGTTGAATATAAATCTATAAGTGAATAGGTGTGGTGTACGTAATGATACCTTTATGAGCTGAGCCTACCTGTAAAAGAGAAGGTCTGCAGTAAGGCATTTAGCATTGATTTTTGTATTGTGAGCTGCTTGTCAGCAGAATATCACAGAGGTACATGGAAACAGATGGCAAACAAGAAATGCATAATAGACAAATAGCAGTACAAACCCCATCCTAATTATTATGCATAAGATATTACTAAACAGTAACAGTATTTTCAAGTTAAGTCGACTGGAAATAATCCAATTTCTCAATGACGTCAGTTACAAGTCAGAAGAAGGATATGGCATATACGTAAGCCAAAGCAAATGTCACCAGATTCATTGTTTTGGGTCAGGTTAACCAGAACAAATACAAACTACACCTCGAGAAAGTGTAGAAAATGACACAGAGAAGATAGGGAAAGGAAAGAACCCGGTTACCCATAATAATGCATTTTACAGACTGATGTTTAGTGGAGTACTCTCATTTTCTGTTCTAGATACTTCCAAACTAAACTAACTTACTGCGTACTTCCATCTTTTAAATATTACATTATTATATATAGCCGAATACTTGTGTGTATTATAAAAACACGTGTACAGTGTAAATGTAGTCCTATTATAACTCTCCCACACACAAATTCCCAAAAAGCTATACAACAACGGAATAACCTTACGAATCAACACAATTAGCTTTCGCAGTATCAATACAACACAATACAACTTTGATGATATGCTTTGACTTTGAGAGTCGAGTGTGAATCTCCACAATAAGAATATCTGCGACTAGTTCTCCTGTCACGACATATTTAGGCGTTAGAGAGACAATACACAACAGATAACAGGATTACTTACAAATGCATAGCAAATATGTACAGTGACTAATAAGAACTCGTGACACATCTAATTTTATTTAGGTGCAGTACGTAATACGTAATACGTAAAATTGGTAATTAAAAATGTAACGTTTGCCTTTACCTACATAAAATGTCTATTTTTAAAAGGTATAACGCTTACATAGTAAGTAAAGTACATGACATTAATTGATGTAAAGCAGATCTAAAAATTTGAGGCTTTTTCAAGGGGAAAAGTCAAGTCAAGTCAAAGGCACGTGCGCGGTTAACGTTTTTCAGTTCTACGGTTCATCATGAGATTTACTATTTAAAGAACGTTTTCTTCGGTCAATTCTCTCTTCCCAAAAATGAAAGTGTCTTTTTATGTCGACAAGTCTTTTAAACTCAGACACTAAAAGAAAAACTGTATCCCACTTACACTCACATCAATCACATAGCATAATGACAGAGAATAGCAAAGCATAATATCCTATTTTCAGGAGTTTGATCCCACGATCATCGTATAAAACGTAAATAGAAGCATCTGTAAAATGAACCATATATCTCCGGAAGTACAAGAACAGTAGCCAGAAACATTGCTATAACTTTGACTTTTCTTTCGCGGAAAGAAATTCTACTTACACATAATAAGAATAACCCGTGGCAAAATGGTCCAGACAAGTGTCGGAGTGAGGGGTTTACAGACAGATGGGATGAGCAAAACATTATATATATAAAGTAATCTCCTAAACATACCAAATGTAAAACAATTGTAATTGATGTGTGTACCAAATTTTAACAAAATATCTTAACCCGTTCTCAAGTTATCGCGATGAAGGAAGGATATACCGACAGCTTTGTCATTTGGATAAAGTATTTCCGATACTTGCTAAAGAACCGTAAAGTAGAATTTTTTTCTCAAATACAGTAGAAGCCAAAGCATATCAGAGAACCGAACAGAACCTCTGTGAGTCAAAACAACACTCAACACACCACATACGGATCAGGATTCCTTTTGGATTTCCCTAAGTACTTTCTGCCAACGTATCTGCCAACTTTCTTTCTTCAGATTGTAGACTTCATGTACAAGCCCTTACTACCAAGTAAGAGCTTGGTAAGAGTAAGAGAGAAGGCAGATTGTCAAGACTAATATACTGAAAACATTACCTGACTGACATTACCACATAAAGTATACCTAACCTACTATAACCATGCTTATGTTACGTTAACTGTACATAATACAACTGTGCGACTGACAATGAGTGAAATGACTGAGGTGCATAACCTTTCTCACTCTTACTTACGTACGAGACGCAATACAATAACGAAAGATTCGTTTTCTTTGAGTGAGCAGATAGAATTGTTCAAAACGAGCTGCTTCATTCACGCATTACAGACAAGCACCCACATACACACGTAACATAACCAACAGGAATATTGTTGCAGATACTTACGACTCTATTCATCAACAAACAAACATTGCTTTTATGTAGCTATATTTATATCATCCTTTTCTTGTGCAAGTAAAAGAGATTCTTACTTACAAAGTAAAGCAAATAAAATTCAGACTAAAAACAAACAAAGGAAGCATTGACATCTCCGTCGCAGAGGGACCATAAAAAAACATGAATGCAATCTAAGACGCTTTACTGCTTGTTTCAACTTACTATTAGACATTAGATGAAAACTATGCTGCGTTTAGCTGTCAGTAGTGGGCTGATGGCTAACTATCTCACTTTCTATATTACTTGATCTCTTCTCTCAAACGCTGCCAACTTCTTTTTTCTAAATAAGAATCCCACTAATAAATTAACACCTATCCATTCATGTTTTAATTCCAAAACCACATGCATCCGACTCACTTAGTTAGGCCTATGGCTATAGCTATAGAAAAGAGTGGAAATGCACTGTACGCATAAATATGTATCAGAATGAACACACCAGTGTTAAAAGAGTACACAGATAATATATTACAATTTGCTATGTGCTACTCCAATTTAAACAAATGGCTTATTGACTGTGTTACCCAATTCGGTTTCAATTTCACTTTTCCTGGAGACATGAGTCATACACATTACTAAATTACCTATAACATGACACATTTACACATACGTGCAAAATACATGATTGTGATTTCGGTCATTTCCAACGTCATAATAAAATGGAATCAAGTCCGTCGGTCTATTTATTCGTCATTTCATTCAATGTTCACGATTTGCATTGCATACGGTGTGAGTATAAAGTGCACGGTATAAAATCTACGTAAGCAAAGGAAAACAAGATAATAAAATTTACTGCAACTCAATGAAATCAATAAAAGCACAAATATTGAGTTCAACTATTGGGGTCTATTGATCACAAATTATCTGAATGAGATTGCATAAGCTTTACAAGAAGCGTTTGAGTACAAACAATTCATTAAAATGTTACGTAGGCATCGATAGATTGAGTGAAAACGTCAACAGTAAGCTTGTGTAATGTAGGACACGAATTTCCGTGTATTTATTAACTTTTTTGTCAATTAATATTGTTTACAATCTCCACCACTTTAGTACATGTGAATTCAATTAGATACCATACTACAATTGTTAAATAATTTGCAGTTGTAATCAGAAATATTAAATGTATGAATGAACGTATTTTTAGTTATCTTAAAACAAGTAACAAAGCAACCCCAAGGGCAATAGGTCTTTAATGACTAATAACACAGAATGAAAATGAGAGTAAGAATTCAATGTTCAAAGAGCTTCATGTTCCGACCAGAATACTGATGACCTCCTCAACGGCCCTTATTCTCCTACAAAGTTCATCTAATTCAACTTCCTGCTCCATCTGCACCAACTTCAATTTGGTCAATTCACCACTCAGTGAGGACAGATCTGCCAAGCAAACCATAAAGGAGATTAGGCTACATATCATTACGCACGCTTCATACACTTGCACACAATTTACCAATAAACTATGCTATAAGTTATTTTCCTACATTAACTCACTCAAATGACCATACGGATGTATATTTCCTGAATTCAATTTCATGTACATTACTATTAGTGCACAATGTAATACTCAAAAGAAGTACAAAAGGTCAACAGCTTCATAACTTTTACATATATATTATTTGCATAAGGAATTAACCATATGAAGACCTCCCTAAACAAACGACCTATCTCGGAAATAAGTTTAGTAAAAGTGTTGCTAACAACAAAAGATATGAAAAAACAACAATTTTCAGGGTTCATTTTTAGGAATATTACGACAAGTGTATTCCAAACATCACAAAACCGAATTTTATAATTTACTTAATTAAAATATGTACAGTTCAACTAAATTCAACTACAATATAATATCCACTACAGTGAGAAGTTAAGTTAAATAAATATGGCATTTAAACAAAAATTATCTATAAACCTTAGCTTGAGGATTCGGTATAAACTAGTTAATTTTTATACTATTATTTCACTGTATCCATCTGGCAAAGAATTCTCCCTTTGCAGTTGGAAGATACGGAATCATGCTTCGAATATCTGTTATTTTCTCTGCCGATAACGCCTGCGGCATTTCGTACAAGGATGGAATCTGAAAATTTTCAACCGCAACAGGGGCCCATAATGGTCGGTTTATAATCCAGGTTCTTCGTACAGACGCCATGCGTAATACGTGGTTCTGCCATTCCGAGGTGTGATTGTCCCTGGTTCTTATTATAGATGGATTTTCCCGTGTCATTTGTATCCAGTGATAGTGAGATACTCTTAAATCGGCTGGCATAGGTATTAAACGTTTAAGTGCGCTAATATTTCGGAAATCATCAAAGTTAAGTTTCACAGTATCAAACGGATTTTGCACGCGAGCCTTTCTGATGATGGATATCCAGTCATTTGCATTATGAATAATTTCATTTTTCTGTGCTCGTTCGATAATAGCAAAGTGTCGATCACATGACAAAAACGTATGTCCAGAAACCAAAAATTTTTGATTGACCTGTTGTTGTATGAATACGTTTTATTGATGTTTTAGCACAATTACGTTTAAGTGAATAATAATATAATATATAGTAGTTTACCTCACTAAAATATCCTTGATGGATTAGATATTTGTATAGACATACAGTTGAGTAATTATTATTCTGCCCAAAGCAGCGATCGGACCAAACACACAATGTTCTATTTTCATTATTTGCCAAAACGGGAAATTTTCTTCTCACATGATGAAGAATAATTGAGCCGATGTCATCTTGACCACGATTTCCGTCCGTTTCGTTCCAAACATACATTGACGAATCATCAGAGCAGGGTGATGTGATAGCAAGATTATAAGTTGCAAATTTCCGCTTGTAATACATTTCTTTATGGCTGAGACGCGGAGATAAAAGAATCTTCTGTAGGTCCACGCAAATCACGATGTATGAATTATCGCCTCGGCCTCTGATTACGTCATTTTTCATTTCCGTGTATCCTCGATCTGCGGTTTGATGATGTTGGTTTAGTTCTTCTTGCGTGGTTCTAATCTGTTCGACTTGTGCTGGGTCATAATTACTGATCCTTCTAAATAATCTGTCACATAAACCGCAGGTATCGGATTTCGGGACGCCAAAATGTAATCTAGTTTCACGAAGTACATCTTTATACTTATGCTCCAAATGGGAAACTCCATCACCATACATATCAACGAATAGTCTGTACATTTTACTGGCATTAAGACCTGGCTCAAGGTATAATCGAGTTGGGTCGCCAGCCTAGAAAACAAGTATAATATTCATTAAAATTAAATTAATCATTATTTTAATTGCTAAATAATGATTTAATTTTAATTTACATTTCTCGTATAGTGAGACAGGTACGTTGGAAATTGATGTATATGTTCTTTTATTAGGTTGATAGATTCCTCATCGTGTCTGTAAGGTCTGTTGTTGTGGGCCCCCCTCATATCTTGAATTGATGTATCACCTCGTAGCATCTTCTTTTGCAGCACTTTTACTCTGTTCTTAGTTATTTGAAAGGTATCAAGAAACGTTGTTTGGCAAACTTCAGTTTTCATACCATTCGGTCTTCTTAGATAGTAATTATAAGTGGCTTGTCGGCGGCTTTCATCAATGTTAACCGTTCTCTCTGATGGTATATGCCAATCAATCAAAGAAAATAGAATATTGGATTGCCTGGTGTAATTTTCGAGGTCCACTTTCCAGAAATCCATACATACCGTGACTTTCTCTTCAGATGGTATGGTGCATCCTAACTTAGTACATCGATTTCCGCATTTTTTTACCTATAAGAGGTCACAGATTTAATGTTGTAATTTTTGGTTATCTATGTGAATAGTATCGCATGAATAAAATAAAATTAATAATAATTTTACGAACCCCATTAGTTAGAAGCTTTTCATTGTGCACCACTCCGTTCCGTCCTTCATACTCTAATCCGCAATTGCGTAAAAATTTCCGTTGTTTTTCAGCTGAATTTTGTAGATTTATTTTGCGTTTTCTGCCCACGTTTAAATTAGTAACATCGGCTAAGCTAACACTTAATTTTTGACTCATTATACTGTTTTAGAGACAAAATTACACAGAAAAGCAACTTTTTTAAACACAAAATTGTATGAAAACTGAAAGAAGAAAACAAAATTATAATAGGTATCTACTTTTCTGCCGAATTAAAATTAGGCGCTATTTTGGATTTTACAACCCTGATTAATTTTAATGGTAATCCTTAGTTACCTAATTATTTTCTCCGAGATAGGTCGTTTGTTTACGGAGGTCTTCATATAAA
>JABASD010006093.1:0-10912 GCA_019776165.1 Pogonognathellus flavescens
TACGGAAACGGGGGGAAAGTAAATACGAGTGGATTAGAAGCGCTGAAACAAGCAGAAAGGGACGGTACACTGCAGAATCACGTTGGCTTCACTTTCACGAGCAAAAGAAAATCCACTGAAGTTGCAACTCGAACAATTAAAGGCATTCATCTTACCAGACCTCAATATGCCTTTCATATGGAAACACAAACTTGTCTATGTGTCCCGAAAGAAGATGCTTTGGATGTACACAGTTCTACTCAATGGATGGATCACGTTCAATGCATGGTAGCCTCGGCACTTAACGTTCCCAATAATTAGTAAGCATTGAATTAATTTTTTCTCTTTTTTTTTTGCTAGACTGATTTATTGATTTTTCATATTCAGGAATTTCTTTGAATACTTATTCTAATATAATTTTATTTTAATATACTAATGTGTTCACAATTGAAAAGAGTGAGCATGTCAGACTGCAATGAACATAATACAAACTGGGATGTACCAATATGTGGTTTTAATATATCGAGATATACTCTCAGAACTTTTAGGTTCTTTTGGGAGGACTTCTACTAGCTGTCGATTTATTTTTTTGAATTATTATTTTAGCGTGAATGTTTTCACAAAAAGGGTTGGCGAACTTCTCGGTTCTTTTGGGAGGACTTCTACTAACTGTCGATTTATTTTTTGAATTATTATTTTAGCGTGAATGTTTTCACAAAAAGGGTTGGCGGTGCGTTCGGAGCAAAGATTACAAGAGGTGCTGCAGTGGCAACTGCTTGTGCTGTAGCGTCATATGTCACAAATCGGCCGGTCAGAGTTTCCCTAGGAATTAAAAAAAACATGACAATGATCGGAAAACGGAGTCCTTACATTAGTAGATACGAAGTAAGAAGAATCTACCATTTATTGCAAAATGGAATAATTATTTTTGAGTGAGGGGTAAAATTGTGATATTGGTGTTCCATAAATAGGTGAAAGTTGATGACCGCGGGAAAATAGTAGAACTTAAGGCGGAGCTATTTAATGATATGGGAATTTCGGTAAATGAAGCTGAATCATTTTATGCATCAAGATTTTGTCAGAACACTTATGTGGCAGATGGATGGGAAGTAAAAGCTGGAGCACTTAAGACAGACGTCACCGCCAATACTTTTACAAGGGCTCCGGGTAAAATAAGTTTAAAATTGAATCAATACTTTTTGAAACAAAGGAAAGTACACTTTTGTTTAAATTCTAAGGGAGTTTTAATGGAACTGCTGTAATTGAATACATCATGGAACGCATTGCTTTTGAACTAAAGAAGGATCCTATGGATGTCAGAGCGGTGAACTTTAGAAAGGAAGGTGATCTGAATTTAGTTTCAGGGGAACCTATGCCTGGAGAAAATTTCGCTCTTAAATTGCTTCCAGAGATTAAAAAGTCGTCGGATTATGAAAACAGAAGAAATGCGGTTCAAAAATTTAATAACGTAATTTGTGATTTACGCAGTTTTTGACACTTCTTTAAATATGACAATTTGTTTTTGGTAGCTGCAATTTTAACAGCCTGACTTATGAAAATCAAATGATTTATTCTTGTGCTACTTTATTACAACTTTGAATTGAATGGTTTATTTGTTTATAATTGTGTCTCAAGATTCATTGTCCTTATGAAATTTTAATTTATGCTCTTTTCAGGAAAATCGTTGGAAAAAACGAGGCATCTCTGTGTGTCCAACGACTTACAATATTGATTACTTTGGGGCAACGTATTCCTTCTATATAACAATCTATCATTTTGACGGGTCCATTGCTATTTCGTACGGTGGAGTCGAAATGGGTCAAGGAATTAACACAAAGGTTAAAATAATTACTGAAAATGAGTCATTCAAAAAATTAAATATACTACACAGTCTCCAGAAATGAACATCAACTAAAATCTAATTTGTACCAGTTTTTGCATGCATATTCTACTGACTTCCAATTCGTTATTTAAAAAATTTACAACTGTCTCAAGAATCTAATTACTACTAGAAACATTTGTTTCGTTTTTATTAATTGTATTAAGAAGTTCTACAATATTGTTGTACTTATAACAAAATTTATAATTTTGAAAGGTTAATTTACCAATTTGTGATTTCTTCTTTTTTGATTTGTAAATATGTGAGATTTATTTACGTTACAATCCAATCGTTTACTTTTAGCCATATAGCGCACAAAAAATAAATATTACTGCCTGGTATAATACAAAAATTATTTGTAATCGTTTTTTGAATTGTGAAAGTTAATGTAGAATCGATTTAATTTAACATTTTATTTAAATGGATTTTAATGATTGCGTTTAGGTGGTTCAGACCGTCGCTCACATTTTGGAAGTGTCTTTGGAAAGGATCAAAGTCAAAACGGCAAACACATTAACGGGTTCTAATTCTATCTGGACTGCCACCAGTGTTGGTAGCGAGTTATGTTGTGATGTAAGTACTTTCAGTTTCAATTAATATATAATTGCAAAAGTCACCCATTTTATATTTAATACAATTATTGCATTAAATTTTAGATGCTTTTTATATCAACCATGGTATATTAACTTCCGAGAAATAAAAATAATACACAAAATAAAGAATTATATTATTATTCGTATTTAATTACTGTGAGGCTAATACAAAACACCAACAATGAATGTAAATTTTTCAGGCAGCAATGCGAGCCTGCCTTGTGTTGAAGCAACGATTAATACCAGTTAAGGAAGAACTTGATCAAGTTAAGGAAAATCCCACTTGGGAAGAAATTATAACTGCCGCCCATGCCAAAGGAATTGATTTGTCCACTTCTTACATGTAATTTTTAATATTGTATTGCAACAATTGTCCTAATTATTCAACAACCAAGTTGTTTGTAAGATTTCACTTTGTCCGTGTGTCCGTGTGTCAGTATGTACTAGAACTTAAGAACGGTTTGAGCGAATGACTTTAAATTTGCTACACGTAATACTATCGAGGTTTATTGTAAGGTTAAGTTCGAAGGGGTTAATCGGTCTATTCCTTCATTACTTTTGACGGATTGAATATGTACAGCGACTTATAAGTATTGCTTCAATGTAACACATAATATAATAAGTAGTAGTAATCCCGGTGAGCAATTCAAATACTTTTCATACAAAAGTCACATGAAATTATATAAGTTTTCAAAAAAAGTCCAAACAATTTTCTTATTTACATTTTTGTTCAGACAAACCAAGTGAATAATATGACATTATTATATTAATGAATTAATTAACTATCACCAAATATAATTATCATTTTAATTAATTATAAATATTAATTTACTTAATTATATATTATTAATTTAATTAATTACAATTATTAATTTGCTTAATTATAATTATTAATTTAATTAATTATAGTTATTAATTTACTTAATTGAAATTATTAATTTAATTAATGGGTGTTACAAATTGTATTTTTAGGCATACTGTGAATGATAACGTTCAAGGGTATTCAACTTGGACAGTAACCGTGAGTGAGGTTGAGGTTGACATGCTCACAGGAGAGTACAGGGTAGGTATATGCCAAATGTATAACATTTTTTTTGTCATTTAATATATTTTCATTGTTGACTGTTGTAAAGGGAGTCTCTATTTTGGGGTGAATACATACGCATATTATATTGTATTCTATTGTATTAAAATTTCAAATCAGAAGAGACAGAGAACATAACGACTTAATTAAATTGTAATAGTTTTAGCAATTATGGAGGCATTAAAAATTTTGTTTGTTAATTTGTCTTTCTTTTATGCAATATTGAAAATAATGGTTATGTGGTTTTCAGGTGGTAAGGGTGGATTTGCTGGCAGATGTTGGGAAGAGTTTAAGTCCTTACGTTGACATTGGACAGATTGAGGGAGCTGTTATGATGGCACAAGGCTTTTGGACTTCTGAAGAAATTATATTCGATTAAAATACGGGAGAAATATTGACGAACAGCACTTGGGTGAGTTTTTTTTCAATATTTGTGGAATAAATGTTAAATTAATTAATGAATGTGCAAAATCGTTTATTGTGTAGAGTTACAAGCCACCAGAATCGAAGGATGTTCCTACAGATTTACGAATAGCCTTGTTGCAAAACGCTCCTAATCCTTATGGAGTATTGAGATCAAAAGGTAAGTTAAGAGATCTTCTTCAACGTGAAGTTCATATACACTGTTTACATTTTGAAGGATATTTAGTATTACCTAGATTTAATCTCTCACTTTTCAATTAGCTCTAAAATTGTGTAAAATTAGGCTAAGCGCAATGTCACCCAGAAGAATCGCAATGTCACCCAGAAGTTACTATAAATATATCTCAATATCGAACAATTGCGTCAAAATAGCCTAAAAGCTGTATCTTTATGAACCATGTCACAGTATTTACTAAAAACGGGCCAAGTAGCACTAAACCTGTCTAAAAATGTCCCATGTAGAACCAGCAGTAAATTGACAGTGCGAGAAATATAGAAATGTCTATTTGTCCCTAACATCCCTTAGAGTGTAGTGTAGAATGTAGAAGACCACTAAAAATTTTATTTGAGAGTAATAAAAATTAAATCATGCAATACAGAATAGCATCTCAAGTTATTCTAAATTAGACTAGTTCATAATTTATGACGAAGTCTTTGAATGGCCCAATAATGGATGGAAAAAGGGAAATTGGCCGCGCCCCTAAGGGGACGGATCTAATTTCTAATTGCACTTCATAATTGACTAGTGTTTCACTGGGTTTAAAAAGACTTTTTTTCAATATTTGTTCAGCAATTTCGGAACCTCCTATGAATGGCGTTATTTCCATATTTTTTGCATTGAAATATGCAATTGAGTCTGCACGAAAAGACGCGGGAAATACGGAGTGGTTTGATTTTGGTAAGCCAAATATTTGCAGTAATGCGGTGTTAAATTATTTTATAATACTTAATATTTGTTGAACTTTAATTAATTTCTTTAAAATGTTATAAAATATGTTCAAAAATAACAAATGATGACATTTTTCTGGTTTTGGTTTCAGTCGCACCAGCTACTCCGGAGAACGTTTTGGAAAATTCATTGTTGGCGACTGTTAATTTTAGTTTGTAATCAAGCAATTCTGGTGTTGGCCTGAAATGTGAAAACACGGATAAAAAAATTGAATTACATTAAATAAAATTTTGTCAATGTAACTCTTTGTAACATATACTTTGGGACCGTACACAAAATGCGTAACCAAAAATTTTGCAAAATTTGGAACCCCCCTACCTCCCTGCGTAACATTTTTCGACCCCTCCCTCTATGTATTAAAAGTCTAGCGTAACGATCGCTCTTACCCTCCTCAACTGCAAACGTATTTTGCGTACGGTCCCTTACCTTTATTAATTACACAAATTAGCTTCATGCTACCAATGTATATTTATATTAAACTGTGTAGTGATAATATTGTGCTCTGCTCTAGATCATCACGAAAGAGTTGAGTATGTGTTTGACAATAAAGACATGATTAGATTTATTCGATACCTTATTCAATAGTCATGCTCCTGTTTTTGGATATAATTTTTTTTGTTTCCGGGCACCTTACCACACATTTTGAAACTTTTGTCCATTTTATACAACATGCTGTCACATTTTCCACTTTTTGAAGTTTCACGACAAAATTTCTTGGCTAGACACCTCTTTTGATTGAGTGAACTGTAAGCCGCGCTTTATAATAAATAATAAATAAACCATTGCAAAATGGGTGTAAAAAAGTAACGAACGGAACAGTGACACTGTGATATGAACTATGACACGTTAATCTTAACTGTTATATCGATTAGGTAAACTTAGTAAACGGTGAAACCGTGGTAGGAGCAATATAACTATTTAAAAATGTCAGGCCATTTAATCGAAATATTCAAGCATTGGTGATTTCCAAATTCAAATTTAGCGGTCTTCACTTTCAAACTAAGTAGCATTCACAAAGCAGTATGTAAACTGCAGTGTATTGTTGATGCTGTATTAACGCAGTAGTTTGTCTAAAAGGTTAAAGGTCAAGAAGGAGTTGACTGATTGACCCCATCTTCGAACTTAGCCTTCTAATGGACCACTAGAACACGTTTGCCAAGTTTGAAGTCTCTATCTCAAACCGTGCCGACCAAACCGAGTTATCGTGCGAACAGACAGACGACCAGACGAAAAACCCATTCTTATACAAGTAACATTCGTTACTTAATAACATTCGTTGCTTAATAATATAAAACATTAGCACAGACATTATATCTGTTTTGTTTGTGGTTGAAGTACTTGAGATGACAAAACACGCTATTGTAAAAAATTATTTTGTGGACATTTTTAACATATTTAAGTTATATGTGATGCATGTTAAATTTTAAGGACGCATTTCGGAATTTAAACACATGTTGTGGAAATTTAGTACAATGTGAGCCATCTTCCTGGACGTTTGTATGCACACTCATGTATTTCTTATGACATAAAATATGCACATCCTGGATTTACTTATTAAGAATTCTATAGTATTCGCCACAACCACTTGTTTAGAACCGAACATTTCGCCCTCTGAACACTGACATGTATTCCAATGAATTGTACATAATATTAGACTACTTTATATTTGGTGATGACGTTCATGGATATATTATAGATTATACAGCGTATTTGTTACGTAGAAACTTTTACTCAAACTAGGATAGAGTTTCTTTTGTGAGTGATTAATGATTTAAAGTTTCAAATCTAACAATTTTTCATATATGAATTAGAGAGCAATGAATACTTTATAATGCTCTATAAAATTGAATCGGGAAATGTTGCGGAATATGCAGTCCAGTGTTGTGTAATGTTCTAATATTAGTGATATGCGATTGGAACGAAATAGGGGTTTTTGCCATTTCCCTGAGCATTCGTTAGTTTACACAGCTGCATCAATTACATTGAGAAAATACTCGCACTGCTGTCAAATACTTATATATCTCAGCAGCGTAGCAAAGAATGATAGTTTTGGGGTGTATAGCAGGGAAAGAAATATACGCCTTCATTTTCTAGCGAATTGAGGCTTCCTGTTGAGTTCTAATGTATTTAACCAGGCGCGTAACTAGTAGTGCTTTTTGGGGGGTCACACGGTCATTTAATGCTTATCGAAACTTCTGAGATAAATGTGGGCTAAAATGAACCAGAAACACATTAAATTCTCGAACTCAGAGTGAAAATATCCAACAGAATCAATTTCCCAATATAAACTGATTTTGTTTCACAAATTTGTCAAATTCAACATTGACTAATTCGCCAACTTCAATAGTCACTCATTTCGCCAAATTCAATTTCGCCATTTCCAATTTCGCCAAATTCAACTACAATCTATAGAAACCAGAATGGGTCCTCACTAGAGGAATTATTGGGTTGGCTTTTTTCAACCCAACCCAATTTCGACCCATGAAGAGTCCAACCCAACCCAACCCAAAACCCAATGCTAGCGTTGTAATTCCAACCCAACCCAACTCGAAGTAAAACACCAACCCAATAACCCAAACCAAAGTGTGGTGGATTACTATAATATATCATTCCTCCACCAAACGCTTAACAAAATGTTGTAAAACGCGTGTCTTAATTTCTAACCATTAAAAGTTGATTTTTTGCTTATTTTGGAATTTTGTAGTTTAACAATTTTTCTTTGACTCTCTTTCTCAGTACAACATAATATACGGTTTCAGTTTGCTTTGTTTCCTAAACTTTTAGAAATTTATTTGGATTAGATTTAGATGACATAGAACCGAGTCGACCCATTCCAACCCAATGTTTCTCAAACCAACCCAACCCGTTTTTATTGACCTTCGACAAAACCGTAACCCAACCCAAAACGCATTGGGTTGACCCAACTTTTGGGTTTTGGGTTGGGCTAGCTCCTCTAGTCCTCACTCACTGCAGAATTTTTCTACCATGCTTACAAGTAGCACTATTTCCTTTGTTACACAATAGCTTGGCAATTATAATTTCAGATACCCGTTATACGTTGGAGGTCCTCATATGTAAGTGCCACTAGACAAACAATATTAATCTTATTGTGTGCCTAGATATTCTTTCAAGTAAAATACATCGCACTGCTTGCAATAATTGCATTGTCTTTGAATCTGCAGCACTGTTAGGTTGAATTTAAGTGTAATGGTAGGCTGTTTAAACTGGTATTATACACTTTAACTCACAAGTAGTAGATTTCACAACTATATGTTCTGAAATTAACATTATCCCATTTCACTGTGTGGTATGCATTGCAGACCGTTACAAACAGAACACTAAATCGTTAAAAATCATTTTTGCGCTATTGAATTGGAAATGGCCACAGATATTCTAAACGTCTCATCCATGTAATATTTTTGACAAACATTTCGTTCCGTTTCAAATATGCTTTCATAAAAACTTAAGCAGTTGAAAAAATAAAATACCAAAGATATTAAATGATTCATTTTTTGTTGTCTTCTTGATTTAGAGAATACAATAAAGTTAGATTTTGTATTAATGGAAAAGAATATGTGGGTAAGTATTTAATTAATTATCAACTTTAAAATTTTACACATCAATCCTTCCTTAATATTAACACCTTAATAACTACAAATATTCCACAATTTCGAATTGACTAATTAACAACGTATGTAATAAACCAGTCTCAAATAGTGGAGAATTCTCCCCTGAATTTAAGTTGGTGGATTTCATCCGACAGAAAGCAGGACTGACAGGAACAAAGTATATGTGTAGAGAAGGAGGGTGCGGAGCATGTATCGTCACAGTTCGAAATCGAGACCCAAAAACACAAATGTCTGTTGTAAAAGCAGTTAATTCGGTAAGTAATTTTTTAGATCAATATTTTACATATACCAAACAAATTACAAAACGGCAAAATAGGGAACTTATATTTTCAATCATGATTTGGAATTTAAACATTATTTCATGGTTCATTCATTTAGTCAGTTTAAAATGACTCATTAGATTATATAAAAAGCAATTAAAACCGAAGTAATTGATTGTTTTTGAAGAATGTAAAAAACCTTACATTTAGAAATTGTCATTAAAAAGCAATGAAATGCTATTAAATTTCCCTCTAACGAATAGCCATGCAGTAGCAGAATTGAAGGATAATCCACATTTACAAGGAATACGGCTGTTCACAAGCGCAAATTATATAATTATAAAATTAGAGTTTTGGTTAACAAATTGTAAGATCAAAGTCACATAATGAAAGCTATAAAACCAATTATCCCAACAATTTTAATATTACTGATGTATAAGGGCTTTAGTGGTCACCTTCAGGTCTTCCACGTTTCGGGTTCTATTATATTAATAGGCCTGACATGTTCTGGGAACTTGTAGCAATGATTTTTAACAGTCAAGCCTATTATGTATTTACTTGCACATAATATAGTAATTTTAGAAAGTATGAGAACGTTGGGTAGGTTCACTCATCAAAATCGATTCGTCGTTTGTTAGTTTGAAAAGACTTATCTTTAAAACATCCTCAAAATAAAGGGTTTTATCCTCAAAATCTTTACATGCCAAAGTGGAATATTTTTATTGTGAAAAGGGATATATTTGATGATTACTTATTACTTCGACCATGATGACTTTTTAAATTTCCCTTGATGATTATTTACATTTATAATAATTTTTGTTTCCATTATACCACAATGACTGATTTCAATTTGTTGTTGACATTTTCAATTATTATGATGATACGACTTTCTCTGTTGGCAAAACCTTATCTCTTGAGGATGAATTAATTCATGCCCGTTTGAAAACCATGACGCTAACGTTTACCGTTATTTGTCGAAAGAGTGCATGAATACAAAAATATTGTCATAATGTTTTAAAGATAGAAATAATATTGTTAAAGCCGTTGGTAACCACTTGCAATGCTAATGAACACAACCTTTCTCGTTAATTATACATGCCTAGTAAGCGCATAATTTAATCAAATCAAAAGCAAACGATTCGTGATATTCTGATTTTTTTGTTGTCGTACTAAGATATAATTAATTTAAGTCGTCATCATTTAAATGTAAAGGTTCATTCATCCTTTAAGAATATGAATATAATTTCCTTACTGACTATTAAATTACGTCAATTTAGTTGAAGGGCATTAATATATCTAAAAGCACATAATTATATCCAATAAATATTAAATATAGATGCCGTCCAAATTCAACTATTTATCACATATTTGCTGTAATTGCAATAAAGTTTTGTTTTTCGGCTTTCAAAGCCATATATAATGATTGCACAAAAATGTTGCACAAATTCTGTAGGAAAATAGCGCAGTCACACTATATATAAATTTACATGAATGTCTTTCCAATGAAAATTTTGGTTAATAACCATTAGGACAGTATAAATAAAAAATACTTCCTCACATGTGAAATAGTAGTGATAACTGATAAAGCTTATAAATTTATCACCTACTGGTATTATCTAAAAGAGTTGTTATTTTCATTGCGACAAATGCATTGGAGTGTTTTGCAACACGTACACTGCGGCCAAATTACAATATTGGAAACAAATAACGCAATGATCGAGTTTTTATTACGAATTTGATGTCTTATTACATGTTAAGGTATTTGCAAAGAAACGTCAGGGACATTGTTGGTAAGCAATGAGGAACACAATACATATATTGCAATTCTCTATTTTTTAACATCCGGGAAAGTTGAAGTTGAAAAATCAAACTGAATCATGTATTAGCAGCGTGATAACCTCATCATGGGGAAGTTATTGATTTCAAATAAATAACTAAACAAATTGCATAGAACATATTATATTAGCAGGCACTTTTCATGCATTACACGTATTGCAATAACTTGAATAATAAATTTTCCAGTGCTTGATTCCCGTGTTTTCCTGTAATGGATGGTCCATCTCCACTGTGGAATCGTTGGGTAATAAAAAGGAAGGATTACATCCGATACAGCAAT
>JABASD010006094.1:0-10910 GCA_019776165.1 Pogonognathellus flavescens
CCCCGTTTGGGGATATCCTCCGATAGGGGTAGGTCGCCGAGCGAACGCTCGGGCTTTTTATCTAGTTTTGTTATAATTATGTTTGTTATTTTCATTCTTCACACATACATAATGGTTCAGCGTAAGGCAATACCACGACCACACCACACATGCCACCAGATTTGTCACCGCCTTGCGTGGGATAACTTTGCGCAAACTCTGCACACACACTTCTTTCCGATCCGAATTCTTCGGAATCCGTATTCTTCTTCTTTTTTAATCAAAATCCCCAGCCGCAGTTCCGTCTCATTCAGGGAAACACGACTACTGATAATGCTGTTAAAATTACTCGAGAATAAATGAATAATTGTAGCTTGGTAGTTGCCGGTTAGAGTTGCCATTGTATTAAAGCGTAGTCAACTCAAGCATTATGAACACTTCATTATTCTCAATTCTTTCATTTCTCACACCTTCATTTCCGGCATACCGTTTCTTAACGTCAGTCGCGCAATTCCCAAAAACAATGGATTTAAGGAGATAATAATATTACAATTGCTTGTTATAATTTACGGTGTAATATTAAGCTGCAGCTTATGACTAACAAAATTCCTGCATATCTTAAGATTAGCTCCGAGCATTGTAATGCTATAATATTATTAGGGAGTTTATATGCAATTTAAATCAGAACATGTTCCCAATGTCATATTATTGCGCATATATTTAATTGAAGGATAGTGTAGTCATGATTGGTAAAAAGCTATTTGTTGTAAACTGCATACCGGTAACTGGCTGAGGTTTTTCTTAATTATGTTTTCACAAAACGGTTCTTGTCTTCAGTTATATGCCTAATGCAATGACTAAGAAGAATAAGAGATCTGCATCCTTCAGGTCTTGCGTCTAAAAATGTAACAAGCGTTTACTAAGATGGGTTTGCCTTTCGCCAATATTATGAAAATCTGTTTGTATTTAACGACTGATATAATATCACGTTGCATATTATGCATTATAAACTAAAAAGATACAAAAAGATATAAATTATTACTATTATTCATTAATTGAAGATATCCTCAAATTAGTGGGAGATTATTTTAACTGAGGTATTAGTAGATCGAATATTTCGGATTGTTTTCACTACTTTCCCCAAAATCCGGCCACGTAATATGTAAACGACTCATATATTTTTCCAAGTTGATAAAGTCATGGGTAAGATAGGAATTGGGACTGCACTTTTTTCCTCCTTGTCCGTCATCCGTCCTTACGCTGCTCGGCTACTTGGCTCGGTTCCTTCTGGTTCTGTCTGTCTGCTCAGTCTACTGTGAGCTGTCAGTCTGTTCTGTTTTGCAAACCACACAATTTGTGGTTCGTGTGGAATTCTACTCAGATACCAGATCTCTTTTTGAAACTAGCAAATTAAAAACCAGTTTAGTATAATGTAGCACATATTATAGTCAATAATTATAATCTTAGTCACTGTTTGTTTCGTAGGTAATTACTGGTGGACACTTTACTGTTTACACACATCAGCAGCAACACAAATACAAATATAAGAATAGTCAGTTAAATTTTGTTTGAAAATTTAATTAGTTGTCGGTGTTAACTGATAAATAGGCAGGGCTTCACCCGGCAATTTTGACGACATTATTACATATTTCACAACCCAAACTTTGCAACCTCATCCAACTAATGAATGAGGATTGAGGACATCAATAACGTTGATATCTAAGGTAAATGTATATTTATTGTAGGTCATTTGCTAATCATTTCATTTTTTATTTTAGTTTACAGATTAATTGGTAACTGGTAAGTCACTTCATGTTAAACAAGCAAGTTCGAGCAATAATGAAAAAAGTAAATGGTATGGTGCAATATTTCCCCATCATACTTAGATTTATGCAAAAAATATAAACATCAAACTAGTAAGTAATTACTGCTTTCATATTTGCTGCAACGTCCATTTTTTCTTAGTTTTTTTGCCAAAATTGTCAAAGCCGCAAGAGTTTATATTATATTTATACTAATACAAATCGAGGTAAAGTTGCTGTTACAAATGCCCCGTCTTTCAGACGAAATAAACGGAATAAACTATGAACTTTCAATTTCTTCAGTTATAATTTTAGTGTGAAGTAATTGCTTTTTAAACTCCAACAAAATCTACATAATATGACTTTAAGTTATTTAATTGCTTAGTCCTAGAATCTTTCTTCATTCGTTAATATGTAATTGGTTGTAAGGTCAAATGTGGTGTATAATGATGTATATTGTTTTTGTGTCAGATTTTCATTCAACACCGATCAATTGAGAAGATATGGCAGAGTCATCACCATTGGGTGGACAAAAAAAGATTGCTGGGCCAATGATGGCTTCAAATGTTGATTTTGTTCCTCCACCATCTCCAGTCAGTTCTAGTTACTCTGAATTAAGAGTAGCGATGAATCCTCCTCCGTGGAATCAGGATCGCAGTGGATACCAGCAGTATATATATCCTTCGTCATATTCTCAGGTTGATAGCAAAACAAGTCGATTTTATAAATTATTGTGTTTTACCATAATATTGTAATGTAATTATTATAATTCTTTATGTTGAATCGGCAGACGAGTTCATCGTCTGTGGTTGAAAGCATTTACGAACCGATTGCTTCAAGGGCGGATTCCCAACTGTCAAATAGTTCAAGCATTAAACATTCGTCATCTTCTTTGGATAGAAAGAAATTAGAAGATTCAAAAATTATCATTCCAGTCTCTAAAGAGGCAGAAATTGACGAACTTACTGACCTTCTTATGAATTCCTTGAGAAACAACGAAGTTTTCTTCGGTAAAGTGATTTGTTTTAAATTAATTAGTTGAAAATAATGCTTTCTCATTTTTATTAGCTGTATTTGTAATTTTTGTTGAAATACTAAAGCAATATTATTTCATTGTAGGCATTTGCAGTCGCTGTGGTGAACAAGTAGTTGGGGAGGGCACTGGTTGTACTGCAATGAACCAAGTTTTCCATATCTCATGCTTTACATGTCGAGTTTGTGATTGCTCCTTACAGGGCCGATCCTTTTTCTACCATGTAGATGGAAAGCCGTATTGTGAGCATGATTACATGGTAATCTTGAAAAATTAAGATACATATTATAATGTACAAATAAGTTTTTATCGTTTGAAATACTAACACATTTTTAATTGCAGACTCGGTTAGAGAAGTGTTGTGTGTGTACGGAACCAGTCGTAGATCGAATTTTAAGAGCTAACGGTAAACCATACCACCCAAAATGTTTTACTTGTGTTGTCTGTTCCAAGAGTCTTGAGGGCATACAATTTACTATCGATGCTGCCAACCAAATTTACTGCATTGAAGACTTTCATAGGTAACTCCTGTTGTTTATAGCAAGAAATTGCACGATTAGTTAGCAGTAATAACGTAATAATAATGTGATTGGAAGCCATTTTTAGATTGACCAGATAATTGTTGATTTCATTGTTTTATACATCAAAGTATTGTTAACTAAAAATTATTTGTAATTGATTTTTCATAGGAAGTTCGCTCCAAGGTGTAGCGTTTGTGAATTGCCTATCATGCCAGAACATGGAAAAGAGGAGACAGTTCGAGTCGTGGCTTTGGATAGAAGTTTCCACATAAATTGCTACAAGTGTGAAGTAAGTACTTATATATTTATTGGACTGACCTTTTGAAGGCAGGGTACCTGTACACCAACAGGAATTCATAATGTGTTTTCATTTGCAGGATTGTGGATTACTACTGCGTTCAGAAGCAGAGGGAAGGGGATGTTACCCATTAGATGGACATGTTCTCTGCAAAAGTTGCAACGCGAAAAGAGTTCGCGAAATGAAAATATGAAGACGACAAGCAAAGAAAACCTCCTCGTCACCATTTTGTGGAGGTATTACAGCGATCAATTCATGCACAACGCTCATGCCAATTGTAATTAAGTGAATAGATTCCCTGAATTCGTTTGTGTACTACCATAGCTTAACTTCTATACATATAAGAAATTGAAGGGAGCAGTGCACATAAATATAAACTACTTAGCATTTTATAGTGATTCCTTATTGCAACTCATTAGTCAGACATAAGAGAGGATTCCAAGGTCACAAAGGCGTACAGTTGATTATCGCTTTTGAACAATGTCTCAGCCTCAGGTCTAATAATAATGTCTAATAATGTCTCAGCAAGGGTCTCTATCATTAATTATGCTAATGCAGATTACCCTAATGCAAATAACTTCAGTTTAGTCACTGCAAGTTATCATATTGCAATAATAGTGTTTAGAGATATTCTTAGTCCTATAGTTACACTTAGCTTTACGAAATGCAATATTATAAGCGTATATTTCATAATTCGGTTTACTGTTGAAACAACGTTATTTCTATTTGTACATAATTTTTTGAGTCAATATAACTTCTATTAATTGTCTATTAACATTTACGTTGTTCTAATGCAACTCAGCAGTAATGTGGGTATTATATATTTAAATGAAGCATCTCTCTTGACAATACATCGAATATTTAATTGGGGCAAAGAGTACTTACTATCGAATAAGAAACAAAGCTTAATTAATCATCTTCCTAAGGGGATTGAAATTTCACTTAATACGCACTGTATGCTTAAGGTTGTACAATAATAATGAAATGATGACCATAATAACTATTAATAGTTATAAATATTATTATAAGACATTGAATTCCATATGAATAATTAATGATACGAAAGCAAAGCCTTTTTGTAATTAATTTTACGAATGACATCCTTAATTAGTATCAGATTTGAAGCGATGAGGATATAACTGGACTGATGGCTCTGTGTTATTTATGTATATGAACACAATATCATTTTATTTAATTATTGTACCAGTCGTAATAAATATTAACAGCTACATTTATTTCATTTTTTGAGTGTACCAATTTAATGTAATTTAATAAGTTAATCTGAGTATCACAAGCGAGTTTTCCAACAAAACAAAATATATTTGGCTACATTTTGGTGGCACGTTGGCAGTTCTTAATAGAAGAGACGATCAGATGCTGAAGATGATGAAGGCTGCTGTTTCGGACAAGGAACTGTGAGGAACTGATGATTAGATCTAATCCATTTATTGGCTATCCACTTGTCTCCGTACAATACCTGAAGATAAATATGCGTTCATTAAATTTTCCACCAATCGTATTAGAAAAAATCATATTTTGAATTAAATTGAAATTAGCACCGGTAAATGCATAGTATTTCAATTGTTTATAAATTACTCACTGGACAAGCTCCATGTCTTGTAAGTGGATCTCCTGTTCCATCGGGATGGAGATTCCACCAAAAAACAGCAGCTCCTTTTATGGGCTTCACTCTAACTCCAATGAGAGGAAATACAGTAGATCCTCCAGCATGAACATTTTGAAGCTAAAAAGATGTGAAAATCTCATTGGTGGTTCATTTAATTAACAAGAAATGTTTAACATTGATTGCTGTTAAAATTCATACATAAATCATGAAAGTTGCTATTCGGTTGCCTCTTCTTTGTTCCATGGGATTGTAAAGGTGATCTTTTCCAGTAATGTAGTCCGTGTGAGGAGTGTAGCGTCCTGCCATTCCGTAATTGGCCACTTGGAAAAGTTCAGATGCTTCAATTTCAGGAAGTGTCATTAAACCTGTGGCTTCTGCAATTCGAGTATTTATATCACCCACACAAGGCCCATCCTCCATTTGCATCCATGCTCTGCAAAAAACTACATGGTTAACTACCTACGCATTTTATCAGAAGCAATCCATTTTACGGTAGTCAAAGAGTCAAAAGAAAGTCTTACTGTTTGCTAGTTCTTATGTCTGTAGCTACATAGTTTCCATTTCTTCCCTGATGCAAACTTCTTTTTAATCTTGAACTGGCCGTATTTTTAAAGAAGTCCATTTCATTTTCATTCATAAATTCATGAAACAATGTTATATAAGGCTTCAGCGATTTCTCTTCAACTTTAAAGGGACCAATCATGGATTTTGTGTTTCTTCTGCTTAAATATCTACACCGGAGTGCTGCATCCAGTTTAGCGTCCTAAAGAAAGAATTTATGAATTTTATACCGGTTCTATAAATCGTATTATTTACTATACGCGTTATCAATAGTTTGAACATTCCAAGGCACACAGAGTATAGTAAATATTTTAGTCTAGGGCCTTGGAACGTTCTGCTTTTTCAATCCCGATAGACTGAATTTGAAAGGGAAATTGTTTGTGACAAAAATTAACGCAAAATTCAATGTGCAAAACCATTTAGCTTACACGCAAGTCTTCTTCACGGCATAGATGCTTGAAGTTGTCATTTTCTTCAGTCGTAGTGATAAATTCATAAATTTTCGGTCTGTAGGGCTGCACCGCTTGATATTTCTTTTTTGATGCTAATTTCGAGTTTAATGGTGTAGGAAATGTTTGCCACGTTTCTCCGACAGGTCCTCGTTTCTCCAAAACTTCGTCATGCTAAAAATGTAGATGAAGCATTATCTTTCACTTACACTCCCAAGAATTGCATAAATTCAATAGAAGCATCATGGGAAAGTATGAAGTGAGTCAATGAGGAAACCTACCACTCGACGCGTAGTTTCTAGAAAAGGAAGTATTTCTTCTCTCCCTGCTGTCATAATTCCCAATTTGTTTTCTTCTTCGGATTGCATGAGTGATGTTTCCAGCCACCCTATTGCTCTGTCATAAAGGCCTTTATTGAATGCTGCTTTTCCCAGGAATAAACAATCACGAGCTGAAATTCATGAAAAATGGCAAATATGTTATTACAGTTTGTTATATAGATTGGCAAGATATGAATTTTTGTTGTTTCCCAAACAGCGTTAAGGAGTTATATAAATATGCAGCCAAACTCTGTCTGCTGCACGCAAGGAAGCATGCAAGTTTAACCAAAGGAATGATTATAACACTAAAAAACATTAATTGACTAACAATGTAAATGTTAAGCGTTGATGTGCTCATTCCCATTATGCCAATTACAACCATGCATGATACAAAATTACTAAAAGAACGAATGAATTTCAATTAACTTCAGATAAATTCTAACGGTTTGATGTGCAAAATCTGATGGCTCATTTCTATTATCACTAATATTTATATGCCCATGTTTAGGTAGGTGAGTAAAACTTTAATACTGTATACTGTGTGTATACAGGTTTTGACGGTGAGGTAAAGTAGAAACAACAGTAAAACTGGGAATTGTAAGCAAAATGTATATGGCATAATAATTAATGCATATTATACTTACCGGTTAGTCTGTAAGGACTTTTTGGGATACTTGTCTCGTCACTGATGGAACCATAAGTGAAGTCATGAATGGAAAAGTTGAAAGTATCTTGAAGAAGAACGAGAGCATTTGAGCCTCCAATGAAATCCTCGAATGTGGGCAGTAACTCGCTTTTCTTTATTACTTCTCCAAGAAGAGCTTAAAAAATAAACATATGAAAATAAATACAATTTATTTAGCAGATTGCGAACCGTAATATTCTACGACGAAGTTAAGCTTATCTTGGTTGTAAAATTAGAAGAATTTTGAAATTACAAGATTGTTTTTTAATTTGAGACTGTTTTGAAGTTCATGACTTACTTTCAACTTTTGACTGGTTTTTTATAGCCTTTGCAACATCTTCCCAATCTACCACTGTTCTTTTGAGAATATGATAAGCGTTGAATGGATTTGTTACCATACTATCTGTCGGTCCATCAGTGTGAATCATGTTAAAGTCGTCGATATATCTATACAAATAGCACATAGCCCATATAATAAAATCACTTATAGGAAGAAAAAATGTTAAGAAATCACACGTACTAATAGTTTTAGTTTACTTACTTTTGAATTACTTTTAAGTCTTTCTCCAGAAACGTGGCATATTCTTTGAGTTTAAGAACAACTTCAGACTCATAGCGATATAATTTCTTAAGCTCTGTCGTTGAAGAGAAAATCTCATTTTCACTACTATGGCCACAAACCAATAAAGCTAGGGGAAGTAATGAAATAATTCCAGCTAATATCATGTTGGTAGCAAATTAGTGTGCTAAAAGTGTCACTTTGTCAATCACAGTCACTGCTGAAGAAGTGGTAACTGGTAACTGCGGAAAACCAGAAATCAGAGCTGAACCGGAGTTTCAATTCATCAGCTCTGAATTTATACCGTACACAATAAAAGACTAGTAAAGACTCATGGACAGTCTACTGACTCAGAGTCTGTCTCATGCCTCATTACTACTTAAATGTAGTCTGTGTCCTGTGTAAGTGATAGGCAAAATAATGTAGACACCGCAGTGTATCTAGTCAATGCAAGTACAGTTTTTGTAGTGTACCAAATGTATACATGTAGAGAATTAGGTATGTTGTTCTAATGTGTGATGTGATGATGTTGATTCGGATACTGATACCTGTTAAGGATTGTAGATTCTAATTCTACTATCTGTATATCTGAGGATGATGTGATGATAATGGTGAGATGCGTCTCAGTCAAAGTCTCACTGTTAGTCTCATGCAATCTCTCCACACAAACACAATCCATCCTCATTCTTAATGTACACGTATAACAGACATTTACAATACTAAGCTTTGTAAGAGCAATGTAGTACCTGGTTATCTTTCTGTAGCTACAGGTATTAAGCGAATTCCTTCGAAAGAACATGTCTACATGCATATCGTCTTGACATGACTGGTCTTCTGGTCCCTATTGTGTTTGGCGAGGTCTACCTGACTGGCTCCTCTGTTATTACTACCTGCAATGCAAAATGCACTTAGGCATCCTTCTCTTTGGAAGAACTGTTACCTACTTAAATTAAATGTAGCCCAAGTCAAGGGAAGTCAAAATGGAAATTAGTCAGTGGTGTGTGTAATGCGAGTTTAGTGTAGCGTGTACCTTGCACATTGAATAATACAATAGACAACTTGAATTAGATTGCACGTTGAATTATAAAATACGCCTAGAGACAACTGGAATTAGGTAATTAAGATAGGGAAGTATCATTTTACGCAGGGAAGGTTTTATCATGCTTACATAAATTATAATCTCTCACCATATTCACATTCAATCTTATCTATTTGAATGAAAAAGACGACATGGCTTCAGATAATAAAACTGTGAAGATATTGTACAGATTCTGTGCTGTATGTAATGTCAGAATGTCTCACCTACCTCACTGCGCCTAATGAACCAAAAATATAAAAATTTAACTTAGAAATAATTTAGTTTCTCTATTGATACTGCTATTCTTTATATTTACACAGTCTCATGCAAGTCAGTCATCTGATTTTTAGACATCCCACAAATGATTATCATAGGGTGGATGTAAAATAGACAAGTCTACCAGATATCTAACAACTGGTGTGTGTATAGTGATATAGTTGAACCGGAAACAACCTATTTTAACCATGATAAAATATATTCCAATACCAACATCACCGAGCTAAACGATTTTTTCAACAAATAAATGCAGTGTTAAAAACTTTGCGATACCTGATATGTATAACATTCGTTGTAATCAGATATACACGTCTTGTACTGCATGAAATTGATAAATTACCTATAATTCAACCAAATCGACTTCTATTTAATTTAAGCTAGGTATTTAATGTATGAGATGTACAGGTACACATTTTACAGACATTACAGACTCATGATCATTGACCATATCTTTACTGAATAGCATAGTAATATATTACATACAAATATATAATTACTTTGTTATTTAGCTTGACAAATTACAGAGCACGCGAATATTGATTCTATTTCTCCAATGTTTTTACATTACGAAGTGCAATACTCACAAAATGTGTGTACTACAATTAGTAAAGATAAACAGTTCTAACATTTCTGATTTTCTTGCGTTAATTCGTTTCCATGATGTTTTGGAAAATGATGTAAACTTTAACAAAATGTATTTTCGGATGATTCTGGGTGAACAAATGTGAGAATCTTCCAAACAGCAAACTTTTTTGTAAAGAACTGGGAACTGTGAATGTGAACTATGAAAGATGAAAACCGCCTCATGTAGTATTTGTGTGTGGGTGGAAGGAATATTATTTAAAACGAGAAGGTCTCTCAGTCTCAATGGACGAACTAAAGACTAGATGTAACATGTAACGATAAGTTGACTGTAATTTGATTTTGGAAATGTAGTGAGTGTCTAGTGGGTTGAGTATTTAGCAAACGTAGTTTTTAAGCCAGTCAGTCAAGAAGTTTAACCCATGTTTCTACTCACCCCATCCATCCGTTGCTTACTTGCTTAAGACGACGTGACCGCAATGATAACTTGAAGACGTTGAAGATTTAGTATTTTAGCCTCTGGTCATTCACCTACCGTTACATAACTTCCCCTTAGAGTTTGGTGGTGTGGTGGGAATGGTAAGGACTAATATTATTATTATGAAGAAGAACATGAACTTAGGTAAAAGGTGTGCACAGACACCATCAGGCCTGTAGAGACTGTAGACCCACATGTTCTATCTTCTTGCAAGTCTTGCATGCAGCATTAGCATCATCATCTGCTTTTGACGTGTAACAGGTTAAACTTTGATGATGTGAAAAATATAAAATGGGTAGAGGATATAAAAATTATTATCTAGCATAATACAACCGTACGAACATCTTGAACCTAGTGAATAATAAAACAAATTTGCAAGCAAACCATACCAGGTTTCTCTCTGCTGCCTCTGCAAAATGTTCAGCTTTATTAATGCTTCTCTGTGTATCTTTCTATCTCTAAGCATATTATTACATTACATGCATCGTTCGCAGTATCATGACATGATTTAAAGGAATAATTCTTTACTTCCTACGGACTTGTGAAGAATCAGACCACAACCGCTGAGAATGCGTGGCTCAGTTTATGAAAGTTAAAATGCTTAAAGTCTGATTTTGTGTGGACTTATGCAATAAAAATGAATATATGGAAGAAATGTAAGG
>JABASD010006095.1:0-10908 GCA_019776165.1 Pogonognathellus flavescens
AACCGTTCTTTAGTTATCGTGCTTACGGACAGACAGACAGACAGACAGACGGACGGACGGACACACGGACAGACCGAAATTATACAAACAACTGACGTTGTTTAATAAGCAACGTAATTTCGCAATAATTAAAACAGAGCAACTTTAGAACGCACTGTTACAAAACATATAAATTAGCTTCTGCGAGGTAATATTGAATGTCTCCCATTTACATCATTTTCAAACTTCACCTTCCTTGTGATCCAGAGATCTCGAGTGATTTGTTAATTAGTTCAAACCCAATATTTTATAATTAAACTTAACTAGATTGGTATCGTAATAAACTATTGCAAATCAATACAATCCATGAGCGGATGTTCAATTGTTACGCCATTGGGGGTATTGTGGTGACCATCCCAAAAAGTTTGCTGGTTACATCGTTGGGGGTATTGTGGTGACCCCTAAAAAGTTTTCTGGTTACGCCAATTGTTCAATTGCAGGGTCAATTGTTCTATTGTAGGGTCAATTGTTCAATTGTAGGGTCAATTGTTCAATTGCAGGGTCAATTGTTCAATTGCAGGGTCAATTGTTCAATTGCAGGGTCAATTGTTCAATTGTATGATCAAGTGTTCAATTGTAGGATCAATTGTTCTATTGTAGGATCAATTGTTCAATTGTAGAAATACAGTAGCTACAGTACCAGGAATACAGTAGCTACGGTTTAGTTCGATTCCGCTCATGTGTTGCACTGTTTACTACTAGGTACATTTTTGCGCACAGATACATAGATACATACATAGATACATAAATAGACAGACAGACAGATCAAACAAAAACATACATGGCATCCGCTCATGAATAAGGGAACTCAAGGTTGAGAATGCACTTGAAGCACTCAGATTGCGTAGATTCCCTTTGCTGCTGCCGCCGGCCGCGAGACTTAAATATGAAAGTTACTGCAATCTCTCATCTGGGCTCAAATAATATTCCATTCAGGTTACGGTTCTTGTAGTCACAATTCAAAACTCTATTATTTATTTATTTACAATTACAACTAAATATTGGCTTCAACTTCAACTGTGATTGCTGAAAGGTAAATATGAAATATTTAATCAATACCCTTCATTAGATACAATAGATATTTGCATTTTCGCTCACAGCTGATAATTGTGTACTCAAAATTGAAAATACTTAATAATTGTGTTCCTAGTACCTACTATATTGAAGTAACTGAAGGCTGGAAGGGTTTTCTCATCTTTCAACTAAATAAAGCAGCTTATTAATTGACCTGTGTTTTAATCTATTTATATAATGTCGCCTATAACGACTTAAACATGATTAAGGTGATCATTTTTCATTTTGTTTTGCAGATGCAAACCAGATCGAAGAGCAATAATAGTGGAAATAAAATGCAAACAAATTACGACACGTCAGTTCATCCTGACCTCAATGGAGAAATACAAACAGCAAAAATTAATCCGTTATTTATTCCCGTGGTTAGTATGCACAATCAACATTATTTGTGTTTAAAACTGCAAATATAACATTTATAATTGTTTTATTTTAATTTACTAGATTACGGATCACATGTTTCAATTCCTGAAGCTGTCGGATATTAAAAATTGTCGTTCAGTTTGTCAACAATGGAATCAACTGGCTGAAAAATTTCTCAAGAAACTCTCTGTAGTTAAAATTTCGAGACCAGAACGCATTGAAGAGTTCAATCAATCGTTTCCAGATGTACAACAATGTCAAATATTTACTTGCTTTAACTTCGATGGTGTGAAATGGCCCCTGTACAAATTCGTCTCCTTTTGTGAAAAGTTGTATCCTTGTTTGCGTGAAATCACGTTAATCAAGGCAGATTTTGGACCGGACAAAGAAAACGAGACTTACGATCTGTCTCCACTGCTGCCGGACACTTTGACCAAACTAAAAATTGCAAGTTGTCACCCAATAATGATTATTGCAACGGATAAAATATGTAATATTCAAATTCTGGAACTGGATGGATGTATTTTAAAAATTATACCGAGTACAACTTTAAACGCTGTGGAAATTGACTTTGAAAAAGTTAAATTTTGGGAAGGTAAAGAGAATATTGAAGAATTTTTAATCAACCCATTGCTAAACTTGGATGTTTTGAAAAAGGCTAGCTTCAGTGGCAAAAACATAATGTTGGACTTAAAAGGCTCACATTCCTTGGATATGCTTAGCCTGCAGACGCGGGTTAAAGTTATCAATTGGCAATATTCAAACTGGGAAATTAAAAAATTATTGCTTGAAGTCTACCCCGGTGAAAACGGGGCAATCGATTTGTGGAAATGTGCAATAACATACAAGGAGTTGGAGATTAACTTGACAAATTTAAATGTCTCTTTGCTGCCAAAAGGGATTGAAAAATTAGAAGTGAGTCTTCAGGCTAATAAATTAAATCCAAATATTCGTCCTCAAGTTTATGGTGAACACAACTTCCCCGATTTGAAGTACTTGCTGATTACCCTTGATATCAGCTGCGATTTTTCCCCTTTCGTGGAATTTTTTAAGCACTGTCCAAAGCTTGCCTATATTGCTGTCTCAACACAGCCAGAATATTTATTACGTACAAGCATTTTGAAGACTTCAGCCATACCCCAAAGCGTAAAAACTCTTTTTTTGAATCACGTAAGGATTATTATGGACCAAAGCTTATCTTTCCAATTGGATTCTATACATGTTCATTATGACCTCGAGGCCGAACAGTGTAAAAGCATTGTTGAACTATCTAAAGACTCACGTGTTAAAAGTTTGCTATGGGTGGTACATTACCCTTTCGAATTCGGCTTGGACAACGAAACAGGAAATATCGTCAAAAGTTTAATCGATTTGAATTTGAACTCCTTTATTGTGGGTCACTTTCGTCAAGAAACTAATTCCGTGTTTGAAAAGAGCTGCTTGTTCCCACTTGTAGAAACACAAGGAGAATATTATTTGTTTCTACCTGGCGAAAAAGGAAAAGCATTGATGTGATGCAGTTATCAAAACGGTAAATTACGTACCTACATTAGTACAAATACATTTTATACACTAAAATCAGATTTAATTATAGTTAATTAAAACTACACATCTGATAATCCAAACTAAATGTGCTTTTATTTCGGTATGAGACTCATAAAATATCTTCTTTACCGTCTTTACAGCACCATACAACTCATGCAAGCCTATTGCTCCTCATCATGGACAACGGTTTCTAAGCTGCCTATGAAAAACGATGCATTTAAACGGAAAACCCAAAAACGATAATAATACGAGTGCTCTCAAAGTCTGCAGTCTGCACAAAGTAAATTCTAGTTTAGTTGTCCATATAAAGTGTTTTACAAAAACATTCTCTTTTTCCGCCCAAGACGATGTTATCAACCTGGCCAAATAATATCTGGGTGAAACGCTAGGGGTAAAACGTATTTAGTTTACAAATAATAACGGAATTTTCAAAATTAACATTAACTTTTCTAATATGATTTCTTCTACATATTATTGTTTTTAATACTACTGACCATTATTTATTATTTATTAATTGGTTTTGTTATTATTGTAGTTGCCAAAACGAAATAATATTATTATTGATAATTATTAATGAAGAAAATATATTCCATGGTACTTGCACTTCTAGTGATTGTAATAAAGTTGTAACGCTTAAGTATGCGGCGTTGCTTGTAGCAGTGTATAAAGCTTTATTAACGATAAGGTATATTATTATAGTATGCTATTCAACACAGAAATCTTTGAAGAAGTGATTTGTAGATTAACATTGAGACATAATGGCTACATCTGCATGATGAGGTTTTTTTACTGTTTGGTTGAAAACGTACATACAGTAGCGGAGTAGTTGGTGATTATGGTTGTGTGGAATGAGGATTGAGTATGTAGAGGGTTGGAGAAAGACTGCGGAGGAAATAGATTGGGCTGTTGGTATTGCCATTTAGCAGTTAGTGTTTTTAAGTAGGTTGGATTGAATTGAAGGATGGCTGGAAACTTTGGGTGGGCGACTGGCTGTGCCTGGAGAATGAGTTCTAATAACAACAGAATGGGATAAGTTTTGTTCTGAAAGATGAGCTAAAATATGAGTTGATGTGAAATATTAGGCAGAGTAATAAGCAACGTAAATCCTTTGTGTCGTGTCGTTGTATCCCCAGACTCAATTTTTCTTTTCCTGGGTGTGTGTGAGGAAACGCTGAATGGTTGACTATTCTGACCTGCTGCTGGTTCGTTTTGCTTCGTTGCCTTGCCTCTTACACTTTTATAACCTTATAACCATCATGTACTGTTGTTTTTGTAATGCACTTTTGCACGTAATGTCATATCAGGAGAAAAGATGCTCTTCAATTCGGCTTCTCCCACAAGCCTCCGTGTTCTCTACTCCACTTAATAGTATGTATGTCGTAATGGACATAGTTTTTCGTGACAGTTCAATTTTTCAAGAGCACCAGCCAATCTGTAGCTACACACCGTGTCTTCAGTGTGCACGTGGACTAAATACTTATATTCAGCTCATAGAATCTTTCTAGCAATAAACCCACTTCACTCAGACACAACTTCACCTCTTCGAATCACAAAGGAGCAAGGCACTTCTTCTGGATATTCATTGCAATATCCGCTTTATACGCCCAAGAGTCTTTTTAATCGGCTCTCGCCACTTCACATGTCTATACGTATACTACCACCAAAAGTAGCAATGCACTCATTGTGCCCGTACATTTTATAATGGCATCATAACCGTGCTCATACTGCCATGCCATGGCATATCAGAATACTCAAACGACCCTTAGGTCGCAAGCCTGCCGATTCAGATGTTTACAGAGTCCCATACAGACTACTGAGACTACCAACTATAAAAAGTTTTAAAGCCTTATCAGAAATACTTTTGTACCATGTCAAGTTAAAGTCCTGATGGCCAAACTGAAAACGCTTGCGACAAATTCATTATAAAGTTTATAGCAGCTTTATAAATTGTTTACTATCCATGATCATTTGTCATCAGATCAAGAAAAATTTAAACTTTTTGTCAAGCGTTGATATCTGCAACCTGAATTATGAGCACCATTTAATGAGATAACAATTCCAGTAATCTCTATGGTACAAAAGTAAAACAAAGCGGACTATTCTTAATAAATCACAAAACACATGCCAGGATAATTAAACGAATATTGTACTGCTTCCGGAAAATAAATGAAGAGTGATAAATACAGATATTGAACACACTACCGTAGGGTGTTAAACACAGACCTCCTACAACTAAAAACACTGATTGGGTTGTTAACGATTAGGCTAATCTCACTGACTTGAACGATCCTATTTCAGAAAACAAGATTTTATGATTAGATTGATTTTATGTAAGGCTTATGATAATTTTCATGTTTTGTGTGCAAAATATGTAGGTATAAGTAATTTACGCACTTAATTTGCTTAATATTGTATATACCTGTACGTTATAACTATCATTTGAATCAAATATCATGGCGGCATCAAATTCATAATTAATTTTATTTCAAATACAATTAATACATGGCGTATAATAGCTTTTTTCCTAAAGAAGTCTCAATCTCACCAGACATTTTTTATAAACTCATTATGATGTAGGTTCCATGTTCCAAGTAATGTTGAGTTACAATCAAAATGTTTTTGTTTGTCTACATTCGGTTATTAGGTTAATGGAGTTTTTGCAGCAGTTTTTATTTACACAGTCTTTACAAGCGACAAAGAATTGCAGGCCAAATAAACTGCAATCCCAAAATTGAAAATAAGATCACCGAACCGCGGAAAGCATTGTTTGTCTAATCCTAATGCTATGTTTGACATATCCGACTATTTCTTCAACGAAAATAGAACTTTAGAATTGAAAGGAGTTTTTACACAGTTGATGTGACATATTGAACTCCGAATACCGTCTTCAGGAATGCACTCTGCCATTGTTACGCAAACACAGATCTTCATGTCCTTGGCTGTCGAACCTTTTAAATAACAGAGGCACAGCGCATAACAACAGCATTGAGTAGGATGGGGAGTGTTTTACTAATTCAAGCAACCGAACAAATTCTTTGCGAGGGTACCTCACTTTTCGTGACGGTTCCATCATACTTAATGGTATCTGTATCTGCTTGATTCGCAATTACAGTCCAATTCTTTAAATTTTATCCATCACATTAAGCGATTACAAGAAGCAGTTAAATAAGTCGAATATTAATAACTATTTTCGAAAAATGGACAGAAGAGAATGTAATTCAACTGTACGAATGCACTGAAAAGTGAAATATATTTTAGCTTTATTGACGACGATAATTCAGTAATATTTCCTCTGTAAGAATTTGACAGGACTAATACAGACATAATAACCCATAGGTACCCAATATGAAATGTCTCTAACAACGAAAGAACACTCCTTACACCTACCTAATCTTGTAGGACACACGTCTTGGAATCTACACCAAGGGAATACCACCTTGACTTTTGTTTCTTTGCTAAATATATTTTGATGAAATATCGACGCAATATTTCCGATGTACGTATACAACAAAATATTTCCAAGGATGGAGTAGTCTCAGAATTGGTGTAAATATATATAAATATATATATATTACTGGAAAAGTACAAATCTATTATTGAAAGCCCGACCTGGTTTGGCTTCATACTTCCTTAGCCCTTTTCATTAAATTAAGAAAATGTTTAAATGATTAGGTATATATCGTAATTGAACGGGTGGTTTATATCTTGTACAATCCTTTACGTGCATATTCCCATATTCCCCTTCAATATCGGTTATCCTTATCCCATAAGATTTCTAATTCTGTATAAGATTACACGATGTCAGGTACATGCAACGCAGTTCGTTTTAGTGAAAAGAGTTGAGGTTGGAAAAAGTTGTTTCGTGCAGTCCATTTGCGCTGTAAGTAAAAGAAAAGGCTATGCGAGAAGTTTACGTACGGATTTGAATATAAAAGCGTTTGAGTGGAGTGAGAAATAAAAGCTTTGAAGAATAATTATAATTTCTGGAAGGCGCAGTCATTTTAGATTGGTTTGGTGCAGAGAGCGTCAGTTATTTGCCTTTGCTTTCTAAAGGCAGACAATGAGACTTTTGGTGCATTGGACGGATGGATGAAGCTGAAGCGGATTGATGGAGCATAGGACTAAAAAGCCAACAAGAGTTGAGACAGCGTGGCACATGGCAGTGTGTAGTAAACGGAGAATAGGCGGTGCAATATGGCAATATCAGTACAGTGCGAAATACTAAGCATTATTCGTACCAAATCATATAAATCACACTCTATGGGTTTCCATATTTCCATTGCATCAGATCCAATTTGACGTCCGTTTTCCTTTGCACTGCTGGAGAAGCAAAAGAAATATGAGAATAGAGCGAACCGCAGGAGATTTCCCGTATGTCATGTCATGTCATAAGCTCAACTAGATTTTTCCACTTTGACTTTTGATGATGAAGGAAATGAATACTTCTGCAGTTGCATGGCATGGTGTGGCTATTGTCAAGTGCCGCGTGTCCCGTCGCTCCTGCTTATTGTTAAAGAGATCTTAGAAGTGAGAACAGAATTTCCTTCCCAGGCTCTCCTTGCTTCTCCTTTGCTTCTCCATTTCAGTTGTAGGTCGAAAAGTCAACAGTCGAGTCAGGACACTTAAGCTTCGCACTGAAATACCCAACCAGTCTTTCCCTTCCACTTCCGATATTACAAAATACTTTAGCCTGAATAGAAAGCTATGCTCCATTTACGCTCTTCTAATACATCATATCATCACACTCCCAATTTGCTTTGCTCATTTTTCTGCAATACAAGTTTAAGCTCCAGCGTAGATCGCACTTCGTTCATTATCTCCTCTCCTAGATATTTCACATCCACGCTACATTGAAGAAGTACAGATGCTCAAGTAAATATACTAAAGTGATAACTTAAAGTGCAGATGAACGCATCCAACTATACATTTCTCCTTTCTCGTCACCATCAACACAAAATCCAAAGAAATCAAAAATAATGTACAAAATGATTCAATATTTCTTGTAATATTTATGAGACAAGTCTCTTTCGCATTCGATAGTTCATAACCAAAGATTCAAGTTCGTTCGCTCACTCATATTTAAGTTAGGTGTCTAAAAATAGGCGAAATGAGATAGGGGCACGCTGCACTTATCTCATAAACACTCTTAAATGTCTTTTTCATCGTATGAGACAGCATACCGTACATAGGATATAATATTATTACTATAATATATTATGTTTCTAAATTATTAAAACTTGTTAAGGGAAAATTGTCATGCAATTCTAGAAGTGAATCCAATCAAAAGATCAAGTTAGTCATTTCATTTGTGAAAACATTTAAGTTAAAAACTGAAAGGACATCTGCATTGTCGAAGTTTAATTAATGTTTCCAAGTATTACAGCGTTTCTTTACTTTCATAGAATAATAGAGGAAATGGAGAATGAGAATTAAATGTTTTATGATTAAACAAAGAGGCATTACTAAACCTTGCCTGTACAAGTTATATAACATTTGCATACTCTTACCAGCTTATCTGCATTCTATATTATTATAGTTATATAAGATGAGTATAAGAATAAGACTTCTAAGGTTTAGAGGGTGATCTGAATTTATGTAGATCAGCACTTGGAAGTGAATAGAAAACAAGAAATCGAAAGGGAAACAACGAACAAAATCTGAATTAATTAAAAGGTACAAAAATAATTTGCATAAAGTGTTAGCAGATGGGACATATACCTTCCACTTCACTTTTGTTGGGCTTGTGTTCGTTATTCGTTCTATCCTGTGGCAGAAACTTTATGATAAGAAAATAATTTCTATAGTTTTACTAAAAGAAGGAATTAATTTTTATTTTATATTTTCATGTCTCATATAATTTCATCAGTCAAATTCTTTTGATCCGAAGTAATGTCTCATTAGCCGTAAATTTTATTGTGTAAAAGTTACATTTTTTGTTCTGTTTTGTTCTTTAAATTGATTAGTTTAATTATTTATTTCTTAATAATCATCTTTAATTATGCAGTAACGAAGTTACTTTATGGGAATGGCAAAGCTGTCCGTCCGTCTGTCTGTTCTTCACCACGATAACTTGAGAACGCGTTGAGATATTCTGACCAAATGTGGTACACATACATACTAGTGAGGACGGGTATGTGAGGCTAAGTTCAAAGATGGGGACAATCGGTCTACTCCTTCATGACCTTTAACCTGTCAGAGTAACTGCTGTGTTTGTACACTTTGTTAGCAGCTCTATTAACAAAGTGTTTCAATTGACATGTTGATGTCATTGAAAAGGTTACCGTGTCTAACTTCACAATACAGTGTCCCTTCGTCACTTATTTCAACCGTTGCGAATGGGTTATTAATTTTCTCTCAAGGTGTTATGTCTGTCTCATGTTCTCCAGTTTTTAAGTTCATTTTTATTACATAATAAGCCGACTATTACTAACCGATTTTTGAGATAGTCCCAAAGTCACAATTCACAATGCAGTGCACAAACGCACCTCTTGTGCACAATCGAAATGTTATCCGCTGACTTGTCTGTTTCAGCTGCTCTGTCTCTGACAAAGAAAGGAAGGGAGACACAAAAAACAAGAAGCTGTTCTAAATAATGTTTCGAAATTTTAATAGAAATTGTTAAAAGTGTACGATATTGCTTTCTCTTGATTCAGTCGTTTCAATGTTTTACAATGAAAATAAACCATTGCAAAGCGGAATTTACCAACGGAATGCTGGCTCTCAAGTAAAATTATTGTTATTATTGTGATTTTTAATTACGAAGCCAAGTAGATGCTTTAAAATCCTCTCAGTGCAATCCTTGAACTTTAATTTAAAGTAATGGACATTGAGTGTTTGAAACTTATATATGACATTTATTTTATTATTTTCTGCAATGTAAATATTTGTACTGTGCATATGTTTCAGTGGAAAGTTTGTTTAACGAAAGCAATCCTCTTGGGTCCCTGCCCCGATTACACTAGTTCTCATTTTGCCATTTAAAACGAATCGAGAGTATAGAGTAGAGTCAGTGGAGTATAAGTACATCAGGTACAGGATCCTTTTCAACCACTCTTGGTTTTTTAAGGCACGACTCTTGTTTTTATCTCTGATGAGATGAACAAGATCTCTTTCTTTCTGCACAAAATGTATTCACAATTTTCTCTGTGCTCCGCACCACCATGCAGTCAAATGGCTTTGTCAATTATGGCTCATTCATGAATATTAATGCTCTAAAGTTTGGAGGCTGAGTTTAAGTCAGTCTTTGTCATTTGTTTAGTTCAGTTCGTAAATATCTCTCGCTTTGATAATATTTTGCATATTGTACAAAATATAATCATTGGCATTTCATATGTTGAGTCATAATAATTCTTGACAAGTGTAAATAGCAAGCATATTTACATAAATCGATGGAAAAACAAGAGAACAAGTTTAAAATGTAGGAATAATATAAATGGTAGTATTTTGTTTTTCCTTAAAGTCCTTATCTGTGGAATTACAAAGAATGCGTATCGAAGAACATGTGCGACCTTTTCTAGGAATCTTCCAAGTGTGTTAAAACTTTTGGTAGTTTTGAAGTCATAAATGTTTAAAATTAGCTTTCAATCCGAATTATTTGGAGGTAATCCAGCCCTCATCTCCAGACTGAAAAAGTTTTTGTTTGAAAATAATTGAATTTCTTTTCATTACACAACAAAGTTGAGTTTCAGCAGAAAATACGCATCCTGACTGAAGTAATGCTTTTTAGTTGCTATGTGGAAGCTTTAATTATGTCTCCATTTCCGTTCCTAATTATTAAGTAGCGTCAGCTACTTTATAAGAACGTTCAACCTGTCTGTCTGGTTATCTGTCTGTGACACGATATCGAGTGAACCTTCAATGTGGACTCAAAACATCTCAAACCTCCAGCCA
>JABASD010006096.1:0-10906 GCA_019776165.1 Pogonognathellus flavescens
GTGATAAAAAGTTATATTGCTGTAGTAAGAACATCAAGCACTTTCAAGAAGGCGTTCTGGAACATAATCACCAAAGAATTAATATCGACGCCAAAATTGGGCTCCTGCCACACTGTGCATGGGCACCTAGTACCTACACACTACACAACTTAACGCGTTTAGTTTTGTAGTGTGTACAGTGTGTAGGTACGTTTAGTTGTGTAGTGTGTAAGTACTAGGTACCTATGTGCGTTCAATTAAATACGAAACGACCGTACATCTCCCGATGAAAGCGAACGAGTTTACACTGCACGCAAGTGCAATGTGTAGGTACTTGTAACACGTACAGAGTACAGACATAATATTATTAGGATCACAGAACGCAACCCTTTATACGTGGACTGCCACCGTGCCACCCTATTACTGCAAGGTCACCGTGGGGTCACCTGAATGCGCCATTGGACAAAGTTTCTGGCATCTCCAGAAAGGTACTTGTCTACCCTATTCAAAAATACCTTCCGTTCAAAAATCGGTTATTTGCTTCCTCCTCAGAGTCCTTGTTAGAACCAGTACACACTGTAGCAAAACCTCATTTTATTCCTCCGCTAAATCCTGTTAACACTCCAGTTCCTCTGATGTCTTTATATGAACTCGACAATTTGGTTCTAAATGTGCACTCCAACAATTTTGTCAAAGATAAACCTCAAACTAATCGTCGATATAAGAACAAATGCAAAATAAGAAAAAATGAGGCATTTCTCAAACATAAAGACATAATTAACAAACTAGAGAGATCGAAAAACAATTTGGTCGATAATTTGGAGCATGACGGTAGCCCAGAAGATATCATAGCAAAGCCTGATTTTATTCCACCGTTACTTCCTGATAACACTCAGGTTCCTCTGATGTCTTCATCTGAACTCGACAATTTATTTCCAAATGTGCACTCCAACGATTTTGTCAAAGATAAACGTCAAACTCCTCGTCGAGATGGGAACAACTACAAAATAAGAGAAACTGAGGCATTTCTCAAACATAAAGAAATAATTAACAATTTAGAGAGATGGAAAAACAATTTGGTCGATAATTTGGAGCATGACGGTAGCCCAGAAGATATCAAAGATACATCCACTATTGACATTCTGTTAGAAGAGATTCGGCAATTGAACTCACACGTAAATGTGTACGAAGCTATGAAAGCAAGATGCATACAGATTTGCAAAACTGAGTCTGAACAAATAAGACAAATTCGAAGGGAAATTTATCGGTTCGAGTTAGCCTTGCCTATATATTCAAAAAGAATTTACATTGAGAAGAGTTTCGAAGGAACTGCCCGACTTGTTATTATTGAATGTCAAGCTGGTTCAGGAAAAAGTACCCAAATTCCTCAGTATGTTGCAGACCACCCCAAATTTATTGGGAAGAAAATAATTTCCATCCAACCTAGAAAATCCGCAGCAATTTCTTTGGCAACTCGTGTAGCGTTTGAATACAATGGTGGTGTTACACCCTCCAGAGAATCTCGGGAAGTCTGCTACAATGTTAATTGCAAAAAACATTTAAATGAACATTGCCGCATTGAATTTGTCACTGAAAGAATCATGTTGGAAAGAATCGTAAATGCAACTTCAGACACTTTCCAGGATGTCGGATGTGTCATTATAGACGAGGCTCAAGAAGGAAGCATATTTTGTGATATCATATTTGGATACTTCAAGAGGCAAAATCATTTATGGAAAGATTTATTAATCATCGTCACTTCAGCATATATTGATCAACATTGTTTTTCAAAATTTTTCAACGAAGATCATGCCTGCTTCAAAATTACCGAACGACTATTCCCCGTGGACATTGAGTACACTCCTGTGAAAATGCGTAGTGATATTTCTATTGCTGTGGCTCAATGCGCGTTAAAAGTTCACATGACTGAAAGAAAAGGGCGAGGGGATGTTCTTTGTTTTCTTCCTGGTCTGGAGGAATTGTTTCTTGCAAAATCTGCTTTTGAGACTGAACTTGCTAAATGTAAACATTCGAACGGAGAATTGTTAGAAGCCGTTGTAGTAGTTTTATACGAAGAAATGGAACCGGACCAACAAACAAAAGCATATGAGAAATTAAAATCTACGCAGAGAAAAATTCTATTTTCCACCGGGGTAGCAGAAAATTCTATAACTATCGATGGGGTTATTTTTGTGGTTGATTGCGGTTTTGAGAAAAAAATCATTTTTGATTCCACAAGAAAGGTTTCAATTCAAAAGGTAACATATCTACCAACATATATATGCATGCAGTGACAAAATAATAGTTCTACATGTATAAACTATAAATTGCTGTTTTACCTTAAAATTATTCTGACAAATTTTTTTTGTTAATAAAGATGGAAACAATATCACACAGTTTGGCCGTTCAAAGAGCTAAAATATGTTGCAAAACTGAACCCGGGGTTTGCTACCGACTTTATTCAGAGGATGAGTTTGAAAAAATGGAGTTGCACGCTTTACCCGAAAAAAATCCCAAGTGTTTTTCATTAGCCGTGCTGAATCTTCGAAAGAGAAAGGTGGACCCGTACAACTTTGATTGGACATGCAAGCCATCAGTAAAAGTTCTCGCAGCAGCTGACCAAGAATTAAAATACATGGGGGCCTTGGATGTACACAATAATCTAACACAATATGGAAAACTTGTCTTGAGTGTACAACTCGAACCCAAGTTGGTCAAAATGATTAACTACGGTTGCAAAAACGGGTTGGGTGTAGCAGCCATTAACATTGCATCCGTTATGTCTGTTTCCAACATTGTCTTTTTCAAGAATGGGACGAATGAAGAAACAAACAAAAATTCCGAAAAGCGTCAAACTGAGCTTTCACTTTCGGAAGGTGATATTGTCACCACTTACAGAGTGTTTGAAAGTTGGATGAAATTGAAAGACGAAAACAGTCGACTTCAGAAGAGAAATATTTCAAAATGGTGCAAAGAAAACTTTGTAAATGAAATGGGAATGGATTTGGCGTTATCCAAGCGTACAATGCTAATAGATCAATTCAAGGTTACAAATATTTGGATTAACGTAAAAACCCAAAGCAAAGAGCCCACAAATATCGACATTTGTCGAATTGCCTGTTCGGGATATTTTCTCAATGCCTCATATTTAGTGCCTAACCAAAATGAAAAAAGTCCATCAGCTCAATACATCGCAGTTAAATCAGAAATCGTGGGTGAACTGAGTAATAATTGCGCTATTTTGAATTCGGCAAAAAATCGCCAGCTTCCTCAATGGATACTTTACGATACTATATTTCAAACATCTATCAATTCATTTCAAACCACAAGTTTCATAGAGCCTTGTTGGATTCAGGAAGAAAGCAAAGAATTCTTTGAACTTTTGGTTAAACCCAAATTGTGTCCTGCAATTGTAAAATACATTTCCCAAGATTGCCTACAATTGATTTTGGGAAACAATCCGACAAATGTAAAACGCTTGGAGAAACAGCTGAATTGTAAAATCACCGGAGATTTTGACTCTGGAAGATTAGAATTCCATTGCACAACCACTAATAAGCCATCATTAGAAAAAATCATTGATGATGAAATTGCTGCCGCAGTCTCCGAAGTAGAGAATTATGTAGTGGAAGAAGATTACGTGAACGGAACTCGGGTAGTAATTGGAAAAGGATTTGAAGTTAAGGATGTGTTATTCCCCCATGAATACGCCACATTGTTGATTAAAAACATCCCAATGAATTATACATTGGCCAGTTTAAAAACTTTGCTAAGAGCAGGAAATAAGACTGTAGGAGCATTGGAAATAACCAAACAAGGCAAAGTTTATAATGCGGCTGCAAAATTTTGCAATAAGACAGATGCAAAATCAGTTTATGACAGATTATTGAATAAAACAATCGAAAATAAAAAAATTGACATATTTCCTGTGTATGGTCAAAAGAAGCAAATATCACAAGGTTTATCAACCCGGTTGAAATTGTCTTGGTCCATGGAAGAATCTTCCGGGAAAGCTAATATTGAATTTCTTTCGGCAGAAGACGGCAACCTTTGCATCGAAAACATCGAAAATATTTTTCCAGGCGCTAGAGTTTCAAGAGTTCATGGAATCTTGGAAAATTCCGATCAAACAAACACAATATTTACAAACATTTTTTTGCCCCCAGTGTTGAGGCATCGTCTTCCGGGGTGGTGTCGAGACTGTAGATTCCGATTCAATGCCGACGAAATTAATTTGTCCAAAGAACCAAACAAGTTCACCTACAAGATTACCGTTGATAACCTGCCATCATCCTTGGATGAATATGAAATTAAAGAAATGGTGAAACAATACTGTCAACCAAAATTTGTTTTGTTATTCAGAGGTACCGAAAAAATGAAGCAACCAAAAACTAACTTCCAATTACCATTGAGGGAAAAACTATTAAAACTGGAACCCTTAAGAAGTTTTTTGAATGACGATACTACAACTTCAGATTTCTACGAACATGGCAGTAAAAGAGCTGGAATTTGCATTCATTTCAACAGTAATAGTAATTCTAACGCACAAGAAGCTTTCCACAAAGCAGACTTAACTTCACTAGGAATGGCATGTGGACAGCCGCATCGTTTAGAGATTAATTTTACACATTCAGTATCTATAAATGAACATTTATTGCGATTTATGGAAATTGAATTTGCAGCTTTCAAGCTTGAGTCTGATAAAAAAAGAATTTTAACCGAAGTATTTCCACCTAAGGGAAGTTTTAAGTTTTCCACAATGAGATTTCGAACAAATAGGCAATCGAATATTTTGTGGCTACAGGAAAAACTTGAAGTTCTTACAGCTTGTACTGAATTTAAGGATGACAAAATTGATCTGCTTTTTACATGGGCTGGAAGACAGCAAATGGCCAATGTGGCGGAAACTGGGTTCATACAGGTCAATTATAACAACCATAGTATATGGATTTACGGGGGACCCCCAATGAAGGAAGCGATAACTTTTGGCATCAAAAATATCATTTGTATTTTGAATTCAATGGAAGTCCTAGACAAAGAAGTGGCACTGAATCCAAGAAGAATTCAAAGAAATGAAAAAATTCAAGTTGTAGGGATATGTGATAATTTAGGCATTGCTTATCATCACATTTTAGGTAACAAACTATTTCTCTCTGGAAGCCTACACATAATTACAGGAATTACCAAACAACTTAGTGCCAATGGATTTTTGCAAATCTGTGAAACAAGCAACAAGGATAATGAAGAATCGCGTGAGTGTGGATTATGCTTTTGCGTCCCTGATAAAGAAGTTCTTGTGACAACTGTTTGTCAACATTTGTTTTGTACGGAATGCATTACACCTTTGTTCTCTTTGAAACCGGCACCTCCACTTCCAGTCACATGTCCTGCAGAAAAATGTGGTAAAATAGTGACTTTGGCAGATATTTTAAAATGTGTACCAATTCACAAACTGAAATCATTATTGGAGGTCAGTGTTTTTAATTACCAATCGAAACATTCGAAAGAGATTCGGATATGTCCTAAGCCTGGCTGCTCACAAATCATGTCGTGGCAATCTAGAACCACAGGTAAAAAGAAGTGGATGAATAAATTAATATTTTACCAATGCAATAAAATCTGTTTTGGAAGCTAAAACCGATTATTTGGAATTTACAAAAATGCGACTCAATATTTAATTTGCAGTGCATATTACCTGTTTTGAGTTTTGAGTGTAAATGACCAAAATTAAAATTTCGCACATTGACAACAGTTAAATCATAATTTTATTTATCACATTTTATTGCATGCATTGCACTTTCTGAAATTAATTTATAGGAACTAAAATTTTGAAATTTATATTACAACATTCTTTGTTTTTTCATCAGCACAATTTACATATATTAGATATATTTAGATTGTGATATTTAAATATATTTTAAGTTATCACTTAATGTATAATTCAGTAATAAAGTAAAAAAATGAAACACGACAATGTAGAAAGTTGTACTTTTTGCAGAATTGATAAGATTAAAATTTACACTTTCTACTTTTTCATCTTGATGTGATATTTTAAGTTGTTACTTGAAATCTGATTTCCAATTTTGCTAAAAAATATTTATAAAATCATATTTTACTCTTAGGATTGGAAGGTGGCGATTTTCTTTTTTGTGACGAATGCGTGACTACGTATTGTATGGTATGTTCCGAGAAACTTGGTCAACCGACGAAAAGTCATGACACTAGTTCCTGTGAAGATGTACAAGATGGGACATCGAATGAAGTTAGGAAGTATGTCAAAGAAATTCAAGAAAAACTTTTAAACCTGAATTGCCCAAAGTGTAAAGTCGCCTTTGACGAATTTGATGGATGTGCCGCATTAACTTGCGCAAGCTGTGGTTGCGGGTTTTGTGGTTTATGCTTACAAGATTGCGGTTCTGACGCTCATGGTCATGTTCCAGCTTGTCCAAAAAATACGACAAATGGTGTATATGTAGAAGCTGACGTGGTTAACGCAATACACAAATCCATCCGCAAAACGAAGGTGGAGGCTTACATCAAAACAATTTTGGACCAAAAAATTAGAAACAAAGTGTGCGAATCCATTCATAAAGATTTGACTTATCTCGGCATAGAAGAATCATTTATTCGGTCTCTATTTGTGAGGCAAGCCGGGGTTGCCGAAGTTAAACAGTTACCGTTTAACGAAATTCAATGGCATGTTCGAGAAATTCAAAACAATATTTTGAATCTTTGTTGTCCAAGGTGTAAACAGGCATTTTACGATTTTGACGGAGGTGTCACAATCACGTGTGGTCAATGCAGCTGTATGTTTTGTGGCCTTTGCTTAGAAGATTGTGTGTATGAAGAAAATGCATACAACCATATACAAATGTGTCCGAAAAATGTGAATGGAGATTTCTGTCTTGCCAAACACGAAATCAATGAAATCCACAGATCAATAAGAAAAGAAAACATCAAAAGACACATTGAAAAGATATTGAATCCTCAAATACGAAATGAGGTTATTAAGGCGGTTAGAAGAGATATTGTTGACCTGGAAATAGAAAGAAATTTTGTCGAATCTCTTTTGGTGTAAGAGATATAAAAATATTCGTCAACTAAATTGGATTGACGCGACGTAACCCAATGCTATGACATTAGCAGTAGATTTTCTAGAAATATTATTTTGTGTGTTTTCATGAGGTCAGCTTAACCATAACAGTTCCAATCTGATTTTCACACTCAATACAACAATCAGTATTCATTATAATTATTATTAAATCGCGTAAGCTATTGATTATTTGGTATTAGATTGACTATAATATTGAGCTAATTATAATACTTCTTACTAACCACAATTGAGAAACTTTGATGCAATGCTTTAATTCCATGATAATGTAATATGCGATTGTATATGTAAAGAATGTGCGTAAAAAATACACAGAAATCAATTCGAATTATACAAAGTTCTCATTCTATGAGATTGAGTAGAAATTGTGAAAATACCTACATTGAATGAGTAATGTATAACGTGTATATTCCACTTACATAATATACAGGCTCATCACTCATTTTATATTGACTACTACAAAACTGAGTGTAATGTTATCTAAAAACCAATAAAGTGATAATACGATAAGATATAAATATATTTCACATTTTTAATGTTACACATCATCATGTTCCATCCTTGACTTTAACATTGGCTTATGACATTGGCATACATAAAAATGTGTATTCACCTTTATGATTAATGTGTGATATACATTTAGTTTGAGCCAGAATTGTTCTTCATCTTAAACAATATTTTTAAAAAGAAAATTGTTTTTAGCTTCATAACATTCATTCATAGCAAATTATCTGGTGAATACTTTTCTTCAACAGATATTGTATCGTAAAGTAAAATCTTTTCTAAAAATAATCAAATCAATATAAATTTAACTGATATTATTTATATTATTTTGGAAACATTAAATTTCCATTATTTACTTATCTGAACTACAGCGTTGTATCCACATCTAAAATATTTTAACTCAATTAATCACTAGAATTTTTTACTTTATCCGCAGCAACGCTTCAACTTACTGTGCCACTAGAAAAAGGTATTCCGCAGCTATATAGGTACTACTTAATAATTGTTCAACATAGGCAAATAATTGTTAACATTATCGGTTGTATCCTATATTACAATGTGCAATTAGTGGTAAGCAGAAACAAAAATACTCGGTATTACCACTGCGGGTAAAAATTTTGTGACAAATTTAAAAGCATTGCTCCATTTTATAATAATTTTAATTATATCAGGCGTCACATCATCAATACTCCACGGCAGTACTCCAATGAACCACAATACTTGCAGTATTAACAGCATGATTAACCCCTTTATGTGTGTACGGCATATTCGACGAAACTCGTTTTGATATTCTGATTTCCTGATTTTATGCCGAAGACATTTCTGAGCAATAAGACTTCCTGGACATCCTCCTAATACTTCGAAGCGGTGTAATATCTTTTCTGATATTCTTGGTTCATTATATTTTTCGGCACTTTTATCCCACCATATCAACAAAAAACTGGCAATGCTGAACGCCACTGAAAAACGGAGGTAGGCCAACAGAAGGATGCACGTTATGTCATCCTTGGAATCAATCTTCCTGAATGTACTATACCTATATCAGAACATTTTCATTTACAACACCTTTTTCACTTATGCACGAATATCGTGTTTATGCTTTGAAAATGACAAATTGAATACTTACAATGACATGGTTTGATAAGTTTTGTCAGATTTAACAAAATTTTCAATTTCAATTATTTCATTGGTGAAAGTATATGCCAGGACAATAACCTTTCAGTGGTGTATCTAGGAGCTCACCGACCTCGTTGACCTGTATATTTTAAACGGTTGTGATTTTTTTGACATTACATAGGTATTTTAGGTATCTGATCTCAACTGTTTCCCAAATACAATTTAGAAGCTGTCACTGAAATGTAAATGTTGAACGGAACTACCTTTTTATACCTAGTAACTGTCAAGGAGACGTTACAAATTATATAAAATCGACAGCTGTGAATTTATTTTCATTCAAACTCCATGTTTTGAATATATATGGGTTTATGAAGAGACACAGCAGAAGAGATAAATATAAATATAATTAAATTTTCAAAACTTTACAGATTAAATGTTTCAAACTGAAATCCGATAAATATTATGGAATACAATATTAATGTTAACTTCATGTTAATTAAATATTAGTATTGTACAGATGACTGTAAGGTTATCCTATCGAGTTACTCACTTGTTATCTTTCAAACGACTGAACTGTTATTATCTGTACTGTACTTGGTCAATTTGTTATTATTACAATTTTTTTAAAATTCACTCCTTATTCTTACCTTGATCACTCAGATTTCCACTCTAATTTCACTGGGCCAATATGGAGCAAATATTTCGTGAAATATTTCTTATTCCGTCAGTTCCAAGTGTCCCAAGTGATTCAATGTAGTTCTGTCATTATTGTCTTATTCTGTTCTATTACTATACCTACATTCAGTTTCATGGCTACGTTAGCATGGAGAATAAAAACATTGAAACTTTATGAATAATTTAGTTTGCTCTTAAGAAGGAATACATTCGTGTTAGTAAATTCGTGCTTAGTCATGTTTCATGTAGTGTGCTAACTTTCTTTTGTCAAGTACACACAATGAACACTCGTGAATCGATAGCATCTTCATCTTTCATTTGTACTTGTAAAAGGTAGACTGTGAAAACTTTTAAAAAACTATTTTAATTTAGCAAGTCACAATGCATTTTATTTATCCTTCAAATAAACAATTTCTTGAACGTATTTTCAGCGGTTGATGCATATTTTAACTACTAAAACTTTCATCGTCTACAGATGACACAAAGTAAGTGAAAAAAATATTGTAATTTTTTGTCGTATTATTGCGTTTACCAAATGCTTGTAAAGATTATGTATCTTAACAGTTTTAATGGATCTTAATAGTAAAAATATAAAGCAGCATTAAAATGTAAATCGTAACTGTATATATCTTTCCTCAAATTTCCTCCTACAGGAGGAAAAATATATAGAGTTTTCGCTGAAACAACAATAGAATATGAAGCATGCAATTTTATCGGTCAAAGTTCTAGACATTCGTGTTGATGTTATCACTGTAAAATGTTAAGCTCTTTAGTCAGTATAGTATCCTTTAGTCAGTATAGTCAATGGTCATTGGGTTCAAGTTTACAAATGCACATTCTAACTTATGCTTATTGATTTTTTCCTGTGCCGCTCCACTATATAACATAATATTAGTGCTAACGTTTAACTGTTACATTTCAGCAATCAATAATATGCTTGTATGAAAAAGGTTGTGAGTGAAGCAGTTTTAAAACGAGAATTAAGTTAAATATCTGTTTTATAATATATGTTAAGTCGTAACTCCAACTTAAATGCCATTGCATAAATCTATTGCTCTTAATGCATCAATTAATTAAATGTAACTAAATCCGGGCAATATATCTCATTTTATGAATATAATAAATGACGAATATTGAAACAAAAGAGCGTGGCTACTATCACCTGTGATTTATGATATTAGATATATATATATATATATACTGTATAAGCAAAAATTTTGCCATAGTTTATGCATTGTTTACTGTTACACATATCCACATTTCTGTTATCTAACATTATTATACGCGATAAAATAAGCTTTACTTTTCAGGTTGCATCCTTGACTTTTACACTGCAATGTGTGAGATTGATTTAGAATCTATACAGGTGCTTTATTCAAAAGTTTATGTACAATTTCATGAGTTATATAGGTAATATATAGGCAATATACTCCAAAATCATTTATATAATTCTAAAACAAAAGAATGATACTAATTAATTACAAATTGTTACTATTTGTTATGTGAAATATTGATTTATTT
>JABASD010006097.1:0-10899 GCA_019776165.1 Pogonognathellus flavescens
AATATATAATAAAAATTGTGTTTATTGTTATAACCCTTGAGTCACATGAAATGTCATCTTTCAATAATTACATCCAAGGGTGGAAGTGTCTCAAAATCAAAATAAAATGAATTAATTAGACCTCTTGTATTGTATCAGGAAAAAAGAAAATGTCTTTTGGGGGATGAAATCAAGTTGAATGTGTATCGACCTTACTCCCAGGAGAATTGCATGGTTCTTAAAAATATTAATTGCAATGTATAACTCGAGTTCACTTTTGCTGTACTTAATTATTTAATGAATTCTAAAAATGTTGAAAATTAGGATGAATGCATAAACGACCTCATTGGTACTACTTGCCTCTGCATTCCCTTCTCAGGTGCATCTAGAAAGGCAGATGCTCTTTGCAATGAAGAACATGCCAAATGTTTAGAAAACCTCAATTGTAAGTTACTTGAATTTTGACATTTTTATGTCTATTTATTTCCTATGTTTGTATCTTCATGCAAATTATTCATTCTAGATGCTTTGTACCAACTCGAACATCATCAAAAATATTGTGGTCATTGTCGGCCCCTTTGTGAACTTATAAAATTCAAATACTTTACATCATTTGCTGACCTTCAGGATGTAAGATCGTTATGGAGTTTTAATGGCAATATAAGCAAGCCTAATTGGTAATTGTTTTACTATGCATTGCTTGAAGTATTATCTTTTTAGACGCTTGATGTTAGTTTTTAAATTTTTGAGTTAGTACAATATTGAATTGATTGCATTTCAACAGGACTGGACACAAGATGTCCATAGTTCATATTTTCTATGATTCGCCCAGTGCATTTCCAAAAGTTCGTAAGAAGTTGTACACTACGGTTGATCTCATAGGTAATTTTAGTTACCTACTATTATTGCAGAAAGTACATAATAAATAAAAATAAAAATTTACATTTTTCTGTTATTACAGCAAACATTGGAGGTGAGTAATGGAAATGCGAATAGAAGTATTTTCGATCAATTTTTCATTCTTATAGTATGGAAACATTTAATTTTAGTTGTATATGTATTTAATATCTATGAAATCCTGTATGTAGGTTTAATGGGAATATGCCTTGGAGTCAGTATGATCAGCGTAGTTGAAACCATTTACTTTTTCACGTTAAGGTTAGCTTGGAAAAAAGTCCGAAGAAAGACATTGGGCTATCGAGTGGCGAATGTGTTTCACTTGGCATATCAAAACTTTAAATCGAAGCAAAATTTTGCTAAAAGGAAACGAAAAATATTTTGCAGTAAAACTGTCCATAGCGGAAATGGGATCAACTTTATTGATATCTTGTGATTTACAACATACGTATGCTGATAATCCTCTCTGCAATTTTGCATGGTCTGTAACATTTCTCTTTGTCTTTGTATTGTATGTTGTATTTTAGTATCTTGACAAGCTACTAACTATATAGTTTTAATTCGAAAAAAGGATTTCCGATACAATATAACTACCAGCTGCAATACTTATAGGTACTTCTTTATAATGATTGAAGATGAATCTAATGTGATCATGCATACTGTGTTGTTCAAAGGTAGAATAAAATTAATTTTAAAGTTCAGTTTCCTTGTGTAATTATTTTCTACTAAACTAAAGATTGACACGACATCGACCAATTGAGCACACATAATCTGATAGTGAAATCATCTATTGTTTGGTATTTAGAAATGTAATTTAATAATCAAGAAACGCAAGATTAACTAAATTTTAATGCGATTTATTTCTTGCACATTATCACTAAGTAATTCAAGTTATGTATTTGTCTTTAATAATGAAAACTCTTGATTACTTAATTTGAACCATTCGTAGTACCTACCTATAGTAGTATTTATGAACGCTTGCGTGTTGAAATGCAAATGTTATCTGAAATCTTAAATAAAATTATAGACGAATGTGGTACCCTATAGGGGAACAAAAACATTCTTTGTGTTTAATGTACAGTGAGATATTAACAAATAATATTTTACTTCTGAAGTTCAAGCAGTAAATCCCAATCGTATTAATTACGTCGTATAAGTATAGTCACATTTATGAATAAATAGGCAATTCATTAGTTTCAAGATACACCTTCTTTTAAAACTACATCACATAAAAATTGTTATTCATATAGTTACAAAGTTACATTTTATAATAATGTACTTTTCATGCATATGTCTGATAAAAAACTTACAATAATTCAGATTAATTGAGCTTGGTTTTCTTAAAGTAAGATTTCTTGAAGAAGTCTACAAACAGGTAGAAGTAGGTTGCGTACATAAGTAACGAAAGTAAGACATGATTTATATCTCTATCACATCTTGAATCATCAGAATCTGAAAAAATCATCGTGATTTATTTTAGATATCGAACAAAAGACAGAATTAAAAATACTAAACAAAGTTCTCTTACATAGCATTTTCAGGGAATAAATATTGATGATTGTTCCTACAATCATTTGCATGATTTGGATGATAGTAATGCTCATTGCAATTTGGCGAGGAACTTTTTTACCAGCTGCCTGCAATTTTTTTTAAAGAGGCGAGGTTTAGGAACATTATTTATTTGATTGCATACAAAATTGCTTTATTTTATGTACCCTTAGAGTGTAGTAAGTGTACATGCAACTATGTATGAACATGTTCACTGAACCGAACCAACGCATAGAAGGGTCAAGAGATTCGTATGTTATCCAACAGTAAACCATAACCGTAATATGATGATATGGGTGAAGGAAAATTAGGGACTGTTTTCTTAAGACAATGAAAAATGTGTCTCCGAATTCAAATACTTTGGACCATATTCCCAAAAGCATCCAAAATGGAAGAGAATGTGTCATTCCTTCCCTGTAACAAAAATAATGCAAATATTTTTGTTTAGTTTTTCCAGAATGTAAAAATATGAGAATATATAATGTAATAATATAAAAATAAATTGTAGTTTTACCTGGAACAAATAGATTTATGTAACCCCTGTGGTTGCATTATAGTATTCAATGTTTCAGGAAATATTTGTGAAAAAGCAGCAATAGAAAATGTGGCCAAACCTACATTCCAAATTATAAGTAGCTTTTTCAGCCGAAATGGCTCGCGATTTTTCATCCATTTCTGCCCAACTATTATAAAAGTGGTGTATATAGCTGACAAGACAATGCTTAAAGTCCAATTTTCTTTTAACCAATTTCTCCAGTACGGAATATCAAACTTCTCACAGTTGTAGATATTAATATAACTAGGATCATTTACTAAAGGATAATTAGTTATGTTATTCATTTTAACGAATTAGTAATATCATTTCTTCAAGTTTCAATATTTGATTTCGGTATTAAAGCTCCGACAACAGTTTATAGTCTTCAAGTTGGATTGTTGAAGGTTTCTTTGACTCACTATGTACAGAAAGCTTAGAATCAATTTATGTGAAAAGATACATCTGGAACATCTGGATGCTTTATCAAAGAAAGTAAGGGCAATTTAAATTATAAATATGAGAATTTATTATTTTACCAATACATATACCTACTTATGTTTGACTTACATACAACTACATATTGCAAAATATATTTATGAGGCATTCTCAGCAAACTATCGCATGTAGATAATAGTCGCATGGTGTTTCCAAGTTTTGAAAGACAATATATTAGGATTAAGCATTTCATGTTCTTTCGAAAATGGGAAACAGCTCGCAACAATTATGCTTTGTTTTTAATGCAATTAACCTACCGTACATACTTGCAATAATAATAATATTTATTATCTACATTTCTACCCTTAATTAATGAACGTATTTCAGTTTTTGTTTCCATAAAAAGTTATTATCTTTTTGTCCCTATAAGAGTCTATGAAAAATATGACATTCTAAAGGAGGGATAAATTAAACCATAAAACGTATGTTATAATATCTTATAGTGAAAAAATTCTGTACATTATTGTTACTATTTCATAGCTTTCACAGATGGTCTTTGTCTTAATCGTGCGAAGAAATGAGCTAGAAAAATCTAGCTCATTTTATTATTTAAACGCATTCTCTATTCTGTTCAAGTCTAAAAATCATTTTGAGATTCAATCTTTATATAATTTATTCTGTCAATATGGACCGAATTAAGATAATTTAATCTTTGCTATTATGTTTCCTAATATATTGTTATCTTTGTACTCAACAATGCATGTAGTAGCAAATCAGCACTTACCTCTTATGCTATTTTAAACAGATGACAGTTTTGTTACCAAACCAGTGTTAAAATATAATGAAACTATTTAACAATTCAACACACACAAATTCACGCTATTTCAAAAACTTCAACAGGTCTTTATTTACGGTTTTCTTTGATTTTTGAGTTATCAATAGAACCCAGTCCTGATTTTAACTTATTTAAATTATACAGATCTGAAGAGTATACACTAATGAAGCTTAGTTTTCTTAAAGTAGGCCTTTTTGAAGAAATCGACGAACAAGTAGAAGTATGTAGCATACATCGTTAACGCTAGGAATATATTTTTTTCAAATCTATCACATCCTTGTTCGGAGGAATCTACATAAAAGTATAATAATTATTACTATGTGTATATTACTATGCAAAAACATTTAAGCAATTATTTAAACTTATCTTACATATTGCTCTCAAGGAATACACGTTCACAAAAGTTCCCATAATCATCTGTGAGATTTGAAGAAGAGTCACACTCATTGCAAGTTTTCGAGGAAGCTTTATGCCTGCGGCCTGTTAATTCCAAAGTAGAAATTTTTCATTTACATACGCATTTAATTTAATTTTTTACCAGTATTACGCACATCATGCTCATTTGACTGTTTTTGTTCTCAATGCTCAATATTTTTCACATACCCTTAAACCATAGTAGGTATACATCAAACTGTGCACAAAGTAATTCATTGCCATGAACCACCGATGGGAAGGATCATGAGCGTCGTAAGAAAACCACGTATACAGCATAACGGTAACGTGGTGGTAAGGATGAAGGAAAATTAATGGTTGCTTTCTAAAAACAATGAAAAATGTATCTCCAAGCTCTACTACTTTTGACAGAGTCCCCATGAACGTCCAAAATGCAAACGAGTAAGTTAGTCCTTCTCTAAATATAAAATCAAAACAAACACATTAAATTTTGACATGAAAGAATTCAATCTGTTAACTTTGCAAATTAAACTTCAACATGAACCACCAATTTCATTTATACCCGTACTGTCCACCAAATACCATCTGTATTTGATTTTGATAGATAAATATTTGTACTTATGCGTAAAATTAAAATCTCACCTAGAACATATGGATTTGTACAATCCATTCGGTTGCATTAAGGTATTTAACGCTTCAGGAATCGATCTTGAGAAAGCAACAATGGAAAATACGGCCAAACCCACATTCCATGCTATAAGAGATTTTCTCAATTGAAATGGTTCACGATTTTTCATCCACTTTCGTCCGGTTAATATAAAGGTGACATAAATAGCAGTGAAGACGAGACTAATTGTCCAATTTTCTTTTAACCAATTTCGCCAGAATGGAAAATCAAACTTTTTTTCGAAGTTGTAGATTTTCATGTAATTTGGATCACCAACTAACGGATACTCTGTTACGTTATTCATGTTGAGAAATTCGGTATACGATCTGAGATTTCTTTAGTAGTTGACGATGATGAATGTGTTTCGGTTGCTGTTTTTACTGTGAAATCACACGAGAAAATTATTATAAAACGTCTGTTGACTTTGAAAGATTTTGTGGCATTGAAAAGTAAGATTATATGTCTTTGGCAATTACTCTCACATTGATTTCGATCATTTCTACTGATTAAGATGTGAAGTCTAACTCCTTTATTACAAAAATGTAGTTTGTATAGTGGTATACTAGTATATGTATCAAGTGTTGTTGCCCACGTGCTTGCTATAAATTTCTAACGTGTGAAACATGCTACATGTAGATTACATATCTTAAATATGCATGTTCTCATTCATAAATTTTTAAAAATAGTCATGCAACCATCATGTATGTTGTACCTTGTCGTTTCATAAGCTTTATAATTTATAATACTAGAGTTGCTGAGACAAACTATGTACATGAGCATACACTCCACAAATACCCAACAATTTAATTGGCTGGACACATGTCACAGCGAAATAATAAATATCATCTGTCATTGCAAATGCAAGTTTGGATAGATGATAGATAACAGATCAGTACTACGTTTTGATGCATAATATTCCGAATCATACACTCAATTTCAATATGACGAAATAAATCGTATTGTAGGAAAGAAGGAATACAGTCTCAAGTTTCTTTATTCATACTCGTATACTAGTAGAATAAGGAAACTTGAGTTATTAGTACAGATATTACAAGTTAGGAGTTACAAGCTTACAACCAAAAATATTTCATCATTTCTGGGATTTTAGAAATAATTATACTGTTCAAGTTCAATTAAATATCATTTATACGTGTAAAAAGTAGGAAGGTTGAATCCTGTGAGTGTTAGAATTAGCGTCACTTTATGAGTTTACTGTGTGGGTATACTGCATAATAGTAATTCTTGTATAGTAAAACAAAGTAGGTGTACATAATATACTTGCTTTAATAGTATTATTTACATGTGTATACAAGGGAGGAAAAATATTAAATACTTACTGAGACTTTGCACCAATAATTGTTGAATCGTTGTTGAAAGATATTATAGAGATTCGTAATGTAATCGCACCAATTCAGATCTGCCGAGAGTGAAAAAAGATATAGTTTTAGTGTACTATGGATTGAGAAGTCAGTCAATCACAACATCACAAGCAAACGATCCGTAGAACTCAACTGCCTATTCTGAGGCTATAGACAAACTTGACCAACACCACTATGACTGTCTATAAAGGAAATCTAAAGTTATGAAAACGCTTGGATACCATGCACAATTCTATTTGTTTTTGTGAGAACTTGAGAATATTCAATTGAATGGCCGGTATTATAGCAACACTACTACATACTACCGTACCTACTTTATTATTGCGCGAATTAAAGTTTACAGGCTGATACAATGAATTTTAGAAATGAAAGTGACCTTGCGGTTACCATATTCTTTGTACCGTGTTAATACAGTATGCTATATACATGCATCACGTAATCAGTTGCGTTCGCATGTATTGTGCATGTGTTCCAGTAGACAACACTTCCCAAAGAAGAAAGAAATTTTGCCAAGACCATTTCATATGCAGCATTTCTCATGAGAAATTATTATATGGATTTATAGTTTTAGTATACAACAATATTAGTTGAAGGAGTGGGTGTTTAAATAGTACAAGGTATACAGTCTCACTTTATATGTTACACAATTCTGCTCTTGTCATACTCATCTGATGATTCGCAAATTGAATAAATGCAACCATCATCTCTTTGCAACCTATGTAATTACATTACAATGCAGACTTACGTAAACACATGATGAACAAATGACATAAGGGAAGGGGAACATCGTATGACACAAAGAAGGAAAAAACTATCAGTAAACGAACACGTGCTTTAGCTTACAGCATACTGATCTATATAATACTGTGTGTGTAGTGTGCACTCGTACTGTAAAGCGATGCAGGATACGGATGGAGTAAAGTGTATACTTGTTTGATGTTGTACTGTATTGCATCATACTAATTGTATACAATGACACGATGAGATGTATGCAATCATGCAACTATGCAACATGCAACTTTTTTGGGGTAATGAGTAATTACCTAAACCTATTGTACTTTAGTATACTTACAATTAGCGTGACTTGTATTACACTACATTAGAACAGGTGAGCTGGACTTCCTAAGATATTAAATATTACGACTTATTGTTTCGTACGAAATTCCCCAAGTTACAGAAGGTCATTTTTATTCAGTATCATATTATACAGAAATAATATGGTGTGAATTTATGAATGGTATCTGATTTGTAGCACTACTGGTTGTAATGTGTTTATAGATTTGTTCTGCTTGTTCTGTTGAGAACTGATGGAACGTGTTAAAATGCCAATGCAGTTAGTTATTTGAGACACTCTGTCGTGTGGCCTAAAGACTTGGGTCTCAAGTTAGTTTATTCTCACATTTAATAATAATAGGTAGTTGTAATAAATAATCAATATGAATTGTGTCCGATACCCATCATATCCGTACTATCGTGTTTATTGAGCCGGCACGAAATATATATTGATGGTTAAAAAGCTACAGTTTAAGATGGATAATTATTCTGTCATTAATGGTTAATTATTTGTACATTTATTAGTATATATACAGTATCATCAGTATAATTATAATCATATTTTAATAAGGGAGATTTATTTTAGCAGTCTTTATTTCTTTAGTTAAGACTTTGAAAGATGTTCAAGGAGGGAGCGATTTAAACCAATCAGCTTGTTTTCCTTTTGGTAGAGATTTGTGTAAAATGGATTATTACTATGTAGTTTTTTTAGTAGATGGGAATATGTGATTATATTGTAGTTATAATGACACCATTTGCGTCTGAAATTGCATAAATTCCTTTTAATCAACTTGGAAAATAACATAAATTATAAGCACAATAAAATCTACGTTACATACACGTTTCCTGCATGAGACATGCTTGGGCCTTGGAGGCTTGGAATATTTCCCATGCACGAAAAATTTGTTTGCACTTAAATTTATCTATCCCAAGCTTTTATTCTTTTATTTCCTACCTACAGAAAATACAAATATTACGTTGTACAACAAAGCAAACGCCTACAATGTATTTAAATAAAATTGAACCAAAGAACAATTGAACTACAGGCTCGACTTCACGGAGGAATTCACTATTGTCAAAAGATTCTTGAATACTTTTATTGTAATGATCAACTTTTTGAATGTAAATGTAAAAAAATTGGTCATAAATGACAAATTAATCCTAAACAAAAGATCAATGTGAAATCATTTCGGGTTCCTTTTATGATTGCTCGATCACAAGTGCTTTACAGATTCAGGCGAAAATTGAAATTCACCACATACATTGAATTACCATCATTGCATTACCATTATCTAATCATGCATCATTGAATAAACAAAACCAATAAACACACATAATGAAACCATAATATTGTACATACATATGAAGGATTGAGCCGAATAACAATATAAGATCGTATGAAATTCACTGTTAAATTCAGTTAAAACCTTTCAGTAAGCAAAATATATAGAAAAAATATATACACATATGTAACTTCCATTCACAATCTGCCATGAAAATATGTTTCTAAATGTATTCAAAATTTTCAATGTGCGCTTAACCCATAGACCTAATTCACCTAATTACCAGTAAACAAATAACAATTATCTATCATTTTACACGCAGAAATGTCAACACACCTGATAAGGTGATAGAGACAACGCTTTCCATACATACAAAAATATCTCACGTTTAACTGCAGTGTATTGCATGTTCTGTCTGTACAGTTATGTGCTATTTACTTCGAGTTTATACAGTTTGCATCGACAACCGATAAAGCGAATAAAATATCACTAAAATCGAAACTGAACATTTTAATTCAAAATGGCATGACTAAACCAATTAAAAAACTAAAGAATTAAATCAAAGTAGCACCTAATAGAATTCTAGATTTGAAAAGTGTGTGCAATGGCTGGTGCTAAATTGTTTTGGGGAAAGGATCTTCAACAAACTGTGCTCTGGATCGGCATAATTGATTTGGTAGTGTAAGCATTTTTATTCCAAGTGTAAGATTATTAATCCAAAATGAAAACATATTTAATTTGACCTCGTAAAAATATAACTAAAATTGTAATGTCTAATGGAAGAAATAAATGGTTTGCAATTTACAGCTTGTAGCATTCCCATATACTCTTGTAAAGATACACGCAATTTTTCTGCAGTTATATGAACTGATGAACTATTCTTATTTTAATGAATCCGATAATGATGCTGCGTATGCAAGAACACGTCTTAAGTTTGAATGTAAGAAACAACATAATTTTGGTATCTCATATTCAAGTAACACATTATTTGTTTGTATGATTTGTTGCTAATTAATACTAATTTTTTCTTTGTCCTCAATTGGCATATATTATAGCGTTTGCAGTTCTTGTGATTTTAATGATACATATAGTATGGATAGGCTTTGAAGTGTATCTTTGTAAAATTCTGAGAAATGGAGCTTCAAAGGTGTATCAACATTATTAAACATTCTTTTTTAAGCTTAATGAAGCAAGTAATTAGTGATTATTAGACTATCAATATTATTTAAATGTTTTTGAATATATCTAGAGAAACTTTACTAACTGCTTTAAATGGTTCAATTTCCGGGTGGCTCTGCTGATGCTTGGAACATACCTTACCTTATTGGACATCGCAACACAAAATTATAATATTTCAGATATCTTGTATGAAGTTAAGTCTGTTTATCGAGTTTGTACCATGGTACTTGTCAAATGCTTTATGAACCAAATAGAAGAAGTGGCAAAAAATGCATGGACTTCAACAGTTGGTTTTGCATTACAGGATATGGCTCTAGTCTAAATATTACGGTTTCAAAGACTGTGTTAATTACTGTTTCATGAAAAGTAATTCTTAAAAGCATGCAATAATATGCTAGTTTATTTATTACTATACTTACTTCTTAAAATCCAGAATTATTCAGCATCTTTTTGTAAATATTAAATTCAACCCCAATATTTCATATATTAGTATGTGTGTACAACCTCCATATATATAAGTTCACAAAGTTCTTATCAGTCAAACTTCAGTTTTATTTAACATACTATGCATGTAAGTAATAATAATGTAAGAAGTGCCAATATGATGCGGGCCACTGTGGTTTAATGTTTAGTGAAAAAGAATATGGATAATGATTTTGATGATGTTCACCCTAGCTTCCTGGATTTTGGACTTTATTTTGGAGTATTTCCTTTTG
>JABASD010006098.1:0-10898 GCA_019776165.1 Pogonognathellus flavescens
TCTTAAGTGTATTGACAAATACCTTATAGTTCATTACAGCAGTTATAATATAACAAACTAATATGCTACCCAGTTCGTTTTTAATGAGTATAGTATGACAAGTATTAATAATATAATATATACACAGTAGAATATAATGATTAAATTCTACTGTGTATATATTATATCTATATGCATGATTATATTATAATCATTCTTTGAGTTTTTATATCCAACTCGAAATGTCAGCTAATTTCCTGAGGCGCAGTAATGAAATGCTAAAAAGGGTTTATTTATATTGGGCCTTCAATTTTTTATGATTACAAAGTTTAGGCATAAAATTCAAAGATGACATTTGCTTAAGCATATAATATATTCAATCAGACAAATGCATGTACTGTTGTGACCAGTTAGGCTAACTGGTTACTTTTGGTGGGATGCTAAATGACACACTAACTGAGTTAGTAGCCCACCAAAGGAAATCAAGTCAAAACTCTATGTTATATTAAATTGGATTGATTGGTTATTGGTTGGTGAGTGGGATTGGTGATTGGATTGATTTAGTATTAGATTTTAAATAATTGTTTTTCCATGCATGAAATTGATGTTGGCAATATGGATGAATCAAATATAGGTCTATTTGTGCCCATTAGAAATTAAATTTGAATAGTCAATACCGTATTGCCCCTATTAGAACCCTTCCCTCCAATTACTAGCCTCCCTCTAATAGTGGCTTCCCTACAAACTCAATTTGGCATATTAAAAGCCTACCCCATGGAGAACATTACAGTACCGCGACATTACAATACCGCTACACTACAGTACCGTGACACGACAGTACCAGAACACTACAGTACGCGTACACTACAGTACGTGATGTATATTGTCACTACAGTAATGTATGTAATTAAATTGTTTGCTGTGGAGTTCATAATCAGGAAATTTATTACGGTACTGTAGCGTACGGTACTGTAGTGTCCACGTACTGTTGGGTCCTGGTACTGTAGTGTCGTGGTACTCTAGTATACGGTACTGTAATATCGCGGTACTGTAGTGTCCGTTTACCACGAAAAAGTAATGTTTCCACAGTGAAGTAAGATGTAAATGTTTATTAAAAATGAGAAAAGCTTAGAGATTAGTTTAATATTTACACAACTCTTCACAGTTTAGCAAATTTTGGCGATTTAACATCAAATATTCTTAAAACAACACATACTTGGCCGTTTTATATTGAAAGATTGACAAATTTTCATTATCATTTTGCCGCACTTATAAATAAAAGCATCCTCAAATTATGGATTTGACATAAGTATTAGAAGCCGCGGGTTCTAAAAGCAGCAATACGGTATAGTGTTTTAGTACACGAATTATACGGTCTAGTTTAGGAAAGGTTTAAGTTTATATGGAATACTTTTGTTTTAACAATGGACAATTAGGGTAGCTGGGTTTTGTTTTGAACCAAATTACAGCAGAAATTAAAACACAGAAGAAATAATTCGTATTTTGTCTTAGATTACCTGTTAGCATACTATGAAGAAGTCATAAATAAGTGAACGGGTATTTTTTTAAGCAGGAAGATCAGAGATACCCCCAAATAAATGGTGATGGCTGGGAATGAAAATTATAACAGTTGCCTTATTTGAGACATGTTAATATTTTATGCTATTCTAGGGGAAGCTCACCTATTATTTTTTGACAGTTTCTTGTCAAATGCTTTTTGAATCAAGCAGCCTTCCACATTCCTACCACAATAGTTGACTTACCAATACGTTTTTTAAATTATTAAAACGAAATTGAATATGAAATATTTGATATGATGTTGGAAAATGTGAAATGTTCTTATGTAAATATTTTGGTTATTTATTTGTCAACGTATGACGTACAAATAATGTAACGTGAATGTCACTCTGGAGTTTCATTTTCGACAATACAAAATAAACTGGGACACGTACTATGAAGAGAATCGTTTTTATATTTACTTCAATGTAATAATATGGCGTTCAATTTTTTGTGTCTACTTCTAACCCGATCTTCCAAAGAAACTACAAAATTGTTAATACTTGATTATTTCTGAATTTTAAAATGGCGTATAATTTGGTCAAACATCAAATTTCATAACATAAGGCGAAGGTTGATATTCAATAAAAAGTGATGCTTGTAAATATTATTTGACACTTACTTTAAAATTTTAATCTATTCCATGCACTTGAAAGTTACACATAGTGATTTCACGATACGTTTATTATAATTTTTGGATAACATATTTTAATTGTCTATAACTGATACTACTTGCATATTGTAGACTAAAATAAAAGTTAAAATATAAGGTTATGATAGTTTACGGTGTCACTATTCAGCAGACCCTTATTTGGTGTAGACAAATTTGTACCTTGCATCATTCGATATTTTGAAATATGAAGCTATGCTTTAATTTAATTTTTGTGAAATGAAGTTGTCGTTTTATTTTGTACGTTCAACAATTATTTCGCCCAAATACCCGGAAATTTTCTGTGTTTTAAATTTGCTGAACAGAAAATTCTGAATGCAAATGTATCTTGAAAAAGTAAACGCATTAAAAATTTAAGTGTGAAACATTTTTAGGATACTCTACGGATTTCACGAAAGGCTATTCAGCAGACCCAAAATTTTAAATCCATATTGAAATATAACTCCTTGAATGAAAATTCAATGAGTTAGTCAATACTTTCACAATGGATTTACTTCCAAATATCTAGGTTTTTCCCATGGGCGGTCTATATTTCGAGATATGCAATTCGACTCACAAATTATATAGGGGCTAGCGGATATACAATCAAACTGCATATCAAATCAAATCAAAATCGTCATATACTTTGAATGTGGCATCACGCCACTCAATGAACTCATCTACCTAGTAACATGTATTCAGCATTCTTCTGCTTATATATTGTATTGTTTATTGCGAACATTCCCACAAGAAGGTCATTACATCTACAAACAATCAGTCTAACGTCACATTAGCTTACGGCTCTATAGTTTAAAAAATTGAAATTACCGTCATGCTCATGGTGAATTTGTTGAGCTACCGAAAACTTCTCAGCAATTTGATATGGGCACTACAACCAATGTCGTTTCAGATGCTTATTTTTAAAACACAAAAATAAAAACTTTCACTTCTTAAAAACTTGTCTGCGAAAATAAAACTTTTAATGCATTCCATAGCATTGCCAGCTGCGGTTTCTTGAATATTTACCAAATTATTGAAGTGTACTGATTCTTCACAGCTTATATATACATAGTTTTATCACGTGACTGACAATGTCTGTTTTATAAATAGTTATGATGCGGGTGAACGAAAACAATGTATTGAACTTTAATATTGTATAGCGGTTTCGGTATCTCCAAAATAGGATTGAACTCACAGGATGCGTTTGAGTATTATTGATTGACGTACTGATAAATGTGGACGCCGCTTGTCTTGATAATGAAATTGAAATATCAAGTATGATGAAACCGTAATTGTATGCTGTCGTTTATTACTCTTTCCACTTGTTTAATTTATGATGTAATTGTGGAGTGTAATAACCTGTGGAATGAACTCAACCCCATTTATTATTAGTTACATTGAGCATCACTCACTACGTATATTATAATTGATCGAGCTGTCAACGAAACTATATTCTTGTTTGTTGTTTACAATATTTATTTACAGCTTGTAAAGTTTGTGAAGGGATTTTTGGACTCAAACAATCTCGAGTTTAGCGAGTAATCCTATAATAGAACTATTAATGCATTACAGTAATAAATGGACACCTTATCTTGTTATTGGAAATTCGGTATTCCTAAATATTTGCAAACAAGGTTTTCGCATTTAGTTGAACTATTATAATCTACTTCAAAAAATCTGCTTTTCAGTCGTTAAATCGGATAATGCAACGTGTCTCGTCGTCTATATCACATAATTATTTTAGTGACCAGTATAGGCATAAACAATGACATTGAATTTTTATAACACGTTTTAAAAAAAATTCTCTCGCATATAATCAGCTATGATTCGTTTTCTGCAAAACTTATTGATGTTCTCGCGGAAAAAATGTGTGAAATCCATTAATCTAAATTAATTTTTCAATCTATTTTGTCCATTCTGTCGATCCAGATTAGGTCCTTCGTTGGTTGTACATGAAGATATTCACAAATAAGTGCCTACTAGAGATGTCAATTTTTTAAAAGTATGAACTAAACCTAACCGGCCCTCTATAAGGTTTGTAGGGACCAAATGGGAATCGTATAAATAATAAACTAAAGTAACATTTTAATCAAAATCCGTTGTAAAACCTCAAAAGAAGTATTTCCTGAAATTGTTTTATGACATTTTCTACCGATTTTGGTAGAAACCTAACCGGGATCATTTGTGGATAAACTTGACCAAACCAGGACCGGCTTTTGTTCAAAATCAGAAAAAACCAGGCAGGGATGGTTTGATTTGCTTCATGATTCCGGTCGACCATTCCTGCCTCTAGTAGTATTGACGCACACAAAGGAAGAATGATAAATTAGTACCACGAAAAACAAATACATTTATTGGATAAATAAGCTGTTGTTGATAAAATAATAAATACCATTAAGTTGTTAAATGAGTGGAGAGTGTCAATAAACTGACAATCAATGTGTAAAAGGTCGATACAACAAAAATCGTTCAAAGCAAAGTCACAAAAGTTTATGATAAGTCAATGCACTGTTGCTGTAAAAATGATTTATGAGTGGAGGTTGTTCATCTGTAAATAAATAATATTGGCGCTGACTCGAAATAGCTTTGAACTTTATCAAGAGCCGCCAGATAAGAAACGGTTGGGGATTTATCGCATATATAAAGTAAACGTAGTATCAATATTGGTCTGCAAATGAAAAATTTCAAGAATAATACCCCTGATTCGAATAGCTGCGAATTTCTAAAAATCACTTCTCACGTAAGCTATTTTTATTTAATTTAAAAAATTGATTCTATTCAACAAATTTAATTTTATCTAAAACAAATATCAAAAAATTAATATCTACATTTATGTAAAAAATATGTAGTATTATGCTGCATCGTAATAAGTATTAACATAAATAATTTAACTTAGTTTTTACGACGAGACTAATTGGATGTGTTAAGTTGTTAGTATTGCCGATGCTTAATAAATGAGCTCAATTTAACAAATGTACTTTTTCACTTTTTTACTATTTTATTATATCGTTTTAATTTTTTTATTAGAATTTTTCTCCAACTCACACTAGAAAATTAAAAAATTAATATTTTTAATCATTTCAAAAAAGTAAGAAAATTAAGAAATAGCAATCCTCTGATTTGTTCAGCTCGACGACGTTTTTTTTTCTTTTTGCTATTTTATTTCATAGGTGCCAGTCTTTACTTTGAAAACAGTTATTTATTTATATATAATATTAAGTCAATATTACATGTCGAGGGAGCATAATATTCTATATCTCTTCAAGGTCATAATCAGGCCCGTTAATATGACTGCCATTTGGTAGGGTTACAATGTGTAAAAATTAAGTTATTTGCGGTCATCCACCGCAAATAGGCTATCTATGAGCAATTGGGGAGGGGGATGACCAGGGAATCTCGTGACTCCCTCTAGATACGCCCTTGGTAATATTAACAATTAGTTTAATTTCATTTTCCACTCATATATTATTAAGTCTGACGCAACAAACCCTTTTTTTGTTGAAAAATTTGAGAGCCAACTGATATTCGCTTTTGCTGCTGCATGAAAATATTTTTATCGCATATTTTAATATTATTAATTAGTAATTGTAAATTGAAAATGATATTTTAACTCTGTTTATTTTCAACACTTTGTAAATCTCATTAATTGTGCATTTTAATGTACTTAATTCAATTAATACACGATTAAGATTAGGAAAAAGATTAATGAAATATCATGTTTATTGATTCATAGTTGCACTAAAATCAAAATGGAGACAATAGGTGAATTTGTAGAAATTGCGATCGTAGAAGAAAATGAAGTGGAACTTCAAAAAGATGTACTTCAAAAAGTTTTTGGTCATCCGGAGTTGCAAGACTGTCAAATTGCCATATTTTCGGTTTTCGGTACACCTTCGAATAAAATTTCTCGGTTTTCGGGGAAAATGTTAAAATATCTTTTAAAGAAGAATGGAGTCACCATGGATGGTTCATTGAAACAACAAATTTTAGAGTTTGGGACAAATACAGCAGAAAATAAACCTTGCATTGTCACTTGGACGAAACCATTTTTTATTTCAAAAGGTTTAAAGAATGCAGCAGTTTTTTTACTCGACATCAAAGGCACGTTTTCCGATTCTTACGACCCAAACTACATTATGCTAAGCGGACTTTGCTCTTTCATGTCTTCGTCCTGTCTCTACTTGTGCGACGGAAATCAAGATGTAAGTCTGACAAAATATTATTTTTTAATTGTCAATGATTTAAATTAATTTTGTTTGGTAGCAAATTATTGAATTTTTGTTGTAGCTTTCGCAAAACTCAATTTTCACAATTTAATATTTTTTATAAATGTAAATAGAACTTCATTAGGACATTTTATTTTTAGTTTATCAGATTAGTTTATTAATAGAATAATACATTGAATCGCATTGAGCGTTTAAGATTTGCTAAACTTTTCTAGGAAACTGTATTAAAATCTTGTTAACATTCCTTTTTTCGTAGAGTTGCTTAAAACACATTGAAAGTATCGCTTTGGAGGGAATAAGGCATCTTGGGAAGAAGAAATCCTTCGTTCATCAGAAGATGACTGTTATTATGGAGAATTGGAGTGCGACTGACAATTTTACGTACGGAGATAAAGATGGGATTTCCTACACTAAACACTTGGAATCCAAATTGAAAACCCCCCAGAATAAAGTTTTCGAAGCATTCGAAGAATTCACGTTTTTCTTTTTGCCGAAAGATGACAATCACATGTATTCCCACTTTTATAACAAGCTCTTCATGGTTACCTTAGACAGTTGCTACATTGTTCCTAAGAAGATGGGGGCGTTCTTAAAGCCTCGACAAATCTTGGATGACCTAAGAAGATACGTAGAAGAGATGGATGACGAGGTTTTCAAAGGGTCTCTCAGCGATTTTCTCAAAAGCAGTTCTACTAGCGTTCAACCGGAAAAGAAACAAGCTGAAGAAATCCAAAAAACTAAAAGTAAGAGCAATACACAGGAAAAATCCAAAAAGTCAATTTCTACTAAAAGCCGAAAATCTACGCCTACCGTTGAAAAGGAAAATTCAATGCAGCATGAAAATCCCCTTCTGAAGAAAGACACCTACAAAGAAACCTCGAGTTTAAAATTCAGTGAATCAGCTGACACTTCTAAAGAAAATGTAGATTCCTCGACTTTAACTCAACAGAAGGACCTGAAAACTGAGTATTCGCATAATGGAAAAGGAATATTCTCAGAATGGAAAGCCATAAAAACCTCAATTTCAAATCCTGGTGAAGAATTATCCCACACGGACGAAAGTGACCAGGAAGAACTAAATATTACACCAGGCCCTAAATCAATGAACACATCTTACGTTGAAACAAGCGAAAAATTTGATTTGTCAAAATATCTCGAAGACTTGTTTCCTAATCAGCCAAAAATTGAAAAGATTAACAAGGCGCCACCAGAAAATCCGTTGCGGTTGCTTAGTCCCAAGGAAATATTACAAAATACTGCTCAAGCTATGAAACCTGTACCAGCAATTAGACGTACAAATGCTTCTGCACTGAAGGAGTCAAATTTGCCCGTGTCCTCTGGCTCTGATTTAATTTCCTCGTCGAAACCAAAGACTTTTGAAAATGTCGGTCAAGTCATAAGTAATTTAAATATGGCTCCCACTCCGGTCGCCAGGAGAGACAAACAAAATAAATCATTTACGAACATAAATAGCAATACCATTGACGAAAATAATGTTGCAAATGATGATGCGAGTATTGAGTTTAAAATCATTCATATTTTCCGCCAAACTGGACAACAATCCGGTACATCAGCTGATGATATTGTGAGTCAATTAAATCTAGGCGGCCAGAAAACTGATCTCAATAAAAACTCGCAAGAAACCTACAAGCGGGATATCAACAAAGCTATTTTAGCGGTTGTTGTGTATATTGAGAATATGGAATCCAATTTTAAGACGTGTTTTAATTTTAGTACAGTCGAATTTGAAAATTTGCACCAGAAAAACTCTGATTTAGCTTTGTCACATGTTGGAAATGCGTCATTTCTAAAAGAATCTGCACTCATGAAAATCAACGAAGCGAAAAGAATTTTCCTGGCGTTCAACAATAAAAATGCATTTGAAAAAGAGAATCTGATGTCGAAAGCCTTAGAGGAAATACGGAAGTTTTACAGGGAGAAGATGAACTTGCTCTCCATGTCCAATGATGAAGATTTCATGACAACCCAACATCAAAAATTTTATCAATCTGTCATCGCAGCTGCCGAAAATTCTTGTCGAGCAAATAAATCGACCTGGTCGAAGGATTTGCTGGAAGGTGTGAAGACAGAGCTAGAAAATGAATTTCAACAATTTAAAAGAGACATCCGAAGACAAAAAATGGCTTTTCAGAGATTCGAAAAGGATACAGAGATTTGTATCAGCTTCTACAAGAGTGAAATGAAACGAAATCTCCAGGCCACCAAATGTCAACATTGAACAGCTGCACAGCAAAATACTAAAGGAGACGATTGAAAAATTTAAAGAGACCGTCAGGAAAACCGAGCCATTGAGAATGTCTGATAGCGTCAATAAAGTAGTGACGGAACTTGAAATCACTTGCAATTTGTTGAAAGATGGCTTCTTGAAAAATCCCAATCAGCACCAACCTTCAAGCACTATACCAAATATTGCGGTCAGAACAAACGGTGCAGAAATTGAAGAAACTTTGCTTAAACCTCGTACCAACTTACATTTGCACAAAACAGAAGTAGCAGCTGATACAGTTCAAAATGGAACACCGATTCATTTCATTGGAATCGATTTTAATTTCACAGAAATTATTGTTTCAGTATTTAAGCCAGGTGGAATCGAAGAAATATTCCGTAAAAAAGATCCTTCCATTGGATTTGATGAAGAGATGATATGGCAAACTCCTGCGACGTCGTCGTCGACTTCAGGTGGCTGGTTTTTTAGCGGAGCTCGAAACACCATGAATCTTAATTTGATTTTTGACTCCATTATTGGCGATTCCATATCCGTAAATTGGAACGGGAATAAAACCTTCGTGGCAGAAGAATTAATCTCACTGTTTTTTTCGCTTATTAAATCAGAAAGCGAAAAAAAGATTGGTTATGAAGTAAACGTTTGCGCCATTTCTGTTCCGTCTTATTTCCACGAAATCGAAATACAGGCAATAAATATAGCTGCAAAGATTTCCGGGTTTCAGACCATTCAAATATTACGAGATATTTGTTCAGCCACAATAGGAAGTAGATATTTCAAAAATTCTTCCGGAAACTTGCCAACAGATTTCATTGCAATCAACATGTACTCAAAGACTTTGGACGCCGGTTTTTATAACTTGAGTAAAAGCTTCAGCCCATCTGTTTTATCCGGTGACTATTACTTGCCTGCGAATCAGCGTTCATTCTTAGGGGGAAAACCAAAATTGAAAGATCGGTTTCGAAATATTTTGCTGGACATTACAAGGCAGGTGGAAGATGCGGCAATCACCAATGTGATAATTATCGGCGAGGAGCAGATTTTCAAAGAAGTCACGGAGCAAAAAGAATTGTCAAATTTCAAATTTTACAGAGTACATCGACCATCAATTCAAAATGGAGCGGCATTAGTCGCTGCTTTGTCAGGAAGTAACTCTGTTGCTCAGGACTTTTGGAAAAAGAATTCTCCAGTTGCTTTGTTGCCGACGAAAGGGTTAGATGAATTTTTAAATCATCGATGGACCAAAGCAACGTTAACAAGTCGTTCCTCCAGTCATTCGAAGAAAGGAACCAATATACACGTAACAACTATTCCAGAAATCCAAAGAAAATTGAAACCATATCTCAGACGAGAATTATATCATGATTTTGAACTACTACATTAAAATGGAAACAAAACAAGGGATTCCCAACTCAATGCAAGTGTTTAAGTTTTTCGTAATTCTGTTTTTTTACTAGTTTCTAATTTTTTGTGGGTTTGTCTTTATGTATATTATACTTTGCCCATTGTAAATGTTTTATAATTCTGTTGATATTGAAAAACAATCAGTATGTACTGTTAGTTAAATGAATACTCGACAATTTTAGATTTTAAGCTTACTAATAATTCAGGGCCGGTCAAAAGCACAGGCAAAGCAGCAAAAATCTGGGGCAACAAGTTTAGGGGGCAGCAAAATTAAAAAAAATTAATTATCAAAAATGATATTAGTTTGTGCTAACAATCACAAGGAACGTTAGTATTGTCTCAAAATGTTTCCAGTAGCTCTAAAATAATATTCAATTGTCTCAAGTAGTTCTTTATTTTTTTTTCCCAGACAGCCCCTAACTTGTCTCATACTAGTGTAATTCAATGTTTTGCCTCAGTAAGACCCAAGCAGTTTAAAGTAGTCTTCAATTGTCACATGCAGTTGTAAATGTGTCACTATTAGCACAAAACCCAAGCAGCTTTAAATCAAGTGAAGTGTATATTTGTGAAATACAGGCATTAATTTGTTTGCAAATGATGCTGCAAGTAGCTATAAAATTGTCTCAAGTTGTCTTACGTTATCTCAGTACCAAAAATGTTGTACCTATATTTTACAGGTAATGTACGGTACATTTGTACTACTACCAAGACAAGCCACTGTCTCAAGTCAACCTGAGACTGTCCCAAGTCAACCTGAGACTGTCCCAAGTCAACCTGAGACTGTCCCAAGTCAACCTGAGACTGTCCCAAGTCAACCTGAGACTGTCCCAAGTCAACC